>SNVD02006879.1:0-271172 GCA_013180625.2 Boswellia sacra | reverse complement strand
ACACTGTAGCAGGTTACTGTAGCAGAGTATTTAAACACATTTTAGGGTTTTATTTTCATAACTTGAAGGGGAGAGAACGTGGTGGAGGCTGAAGCTCTGGAATTCTTTCATCTCTTGGAGTTCTTGAAGGAGAAAGGAAGCTTGGAAAGAGGAAAAACTACAATCCAAAGAGAATTACATCATATTTGCTAAGTTTTTCCCTTCCCTTTCATTTTCTGGAATGTCTCCATGTTGTATTGTATTTACCACGTTCTTAAACATGTGTAACTGACTCTGAATTGGTTGAGGGTGATTTCAAAGCCCTTGATATGGATTTTGTGAGTTGATTGTGTAAGAAATTGTTATCCAATTCTCTAATTGAAGTTGCTGTATTTTCCCATATCTAATGCTTATGATTGCTTACTGATTGTATTTGGAATGGCCAACTGAATATAATCTGGTTGTTGTCTATTGCTAGAGTAGAAATCTTGATTCGTAATTGTCTTGAATTTCTAATCCTTAGTAGCAAAATTGTGATCAGAGATTGCAATTGGAGAATACAACCTAAGTTAAATAATCCGAGCTTGTGTGTTTATTGCTTAGATCAACCTTTCTTTCTTATCGTAATGCATCCATTGAATTAAATTTAGAGAGCTTGTTCTAGGTTGTTTAATGGATAGAGATTAAATAAAGAGCCTGTTTTATTTAACAACAAAGTAAGGAAGATTGGGATAACAGAGCTTGTTGTTATCTACGGTTGATAATTTCAATGGTGTAATTGGATGACAATTTTATGATTAATTAGCAAATCCATATCTTGTGGCAGAGAAGGATCCCTTAACCAGGTTTCTCTTATTGAGTTTTCACTCAAATTAACTTTCTGTTTTGTTATTCTTTACTTGCATTAGTATTTCATCTAGTTAATCAATCAACAAAACCCCCCTCATTTAGTTTATTGTTGCTTTCGAATAACAAATTCAATTAGAATCAATCCTCGTGGGAACGATATCTTACTCATCACTTTATTACTTGTGCGACTAGTATACTTGCTAGTTTCGAACGCATCACTTGGTTAAGAGTTCATTCTCTGCCACAAGATATGAATTTGTGAATTAACATAGAATTGTAATCTAATTACAGCATTGAAGTTATCAACCGTAGATAACAACAAGCTCTGTTATCCCAATCTTTCCTTACTTTGTTGTTAAATAAAACAAGATCTTTATTTAATCTCTATCCATTAAACAACCTAGAACAAGCTCTCTGAGTTTAATTCAATGGAAGCATTACGATGGAAAGATAGGTTGATCTAAGCAATAATCACACAAGTTCAGATTATTTAACCTAGGTTGTATTTTCCAATTGCAATCTCTGATCACAATTTTGCTACTAATGATGGGAAATTCATGACAATTACGGATCAAGATTTCTAATCTAGCAATAGACAACAACAGATTATATTCAGTTGGCCATTCCAAATAGAATCAGTAAGCAATCATAAGCATTAGATATGGGAAAATACAAGCAACTTCAATTAGAGAATTGAATAACAATTTCTTACACAATCAACTCACAAAATCCATATCAAGGGCTTTGAAATCACCCTCAACCAATTCAGATTTAGTTACACATATTCAATCAGAATAACAAATACAATACAGAGAAATTCCAGAATTGAAAAGGAAAGAAAGAACTTAGCAAATTCTTTGAAAATCTTCTTTGTAGATGAATCTTCTTGGAATTGTAGTTCCTCCTCTTTCAAAATCTTCTTTCTCCTTCAAGAACTCCAAGGGATGAGAGAAATCCAGAAATGCAGCCTCCTCCCACGTTTTCCCCTCTTCCAGTTATGAAAATAAAACCCTAAAATGTGTTTAAATACTCTGCTACAGTGAATTGCTACAGTGCCCCGTATTATACATGCTACAGTGACTTGTGGAATTATATTTCTATACATCTCACACTGTTTTGATTAAACTTTTGGTACACTGAATGGATTTATAAACCGTAAATTTCTCCAGAAAATAGACTTCGAGAGCTTTCCAACGGTATATAATACGTCATCAGGTTCATTGTATATCAATACAATTAAATCTGAGAATATGGTTGACTAGCAGATGTGAAAATGAAGGGTTTTACTCCATTTTTGTGCAAGTTGCTCCAAAACTCCTACAAATATCTAAACCACACAAAAACATAAAAATACCAAGGAATATAGCAAAGAAACATGGATGAATTGATATGAAAATGATATATAATTAGACACCTATCACCTACATACTATTGCAAGAATGAGATTTGCTCTCATTGTGTATATATTGGGGCAAATTTTAGGTTCAATACAAGTTCAATGAAATTTCTTATTGATGGAGTGACACATTCGAAAATAGGATTGTCTCCCAAGTATAGGAGTGTCGAAGTAATAAACCAGGTGAGTTCGGGGTCGATCCACAAGGAAGGGAATTTTTAGCGCCACAAACTATAAGGAAGCAAATATGATAAGGATGATTCAAAGAGATAACAAGATAATATTAACAAATAGATGAGAATAATTAAAACACGCAAGTAAAAGAAATTAACACAATAAAAATGAGAGCTAAGGTTAGGGGATCCGCCCTTGATATTTCGAATAAGGATAAACAACCCATTTTAGTTATATGAATTATATTTGCTTTGTTACCAATATTTATACCACTACTTGTAAATGGTTCAAGCATCCAATGTGCCAATCTCCATATGTCGACAATAAATCAAGGTTCCTAACTAGATTCGTGTCGGTAAGAAGAAACCATACGACATCTAGGAAGGATCCAAGCATTTGATGTGCCAAGGATTATCTACAATGGATCAAGACATCTACTTTATGAGTGGTGTCAAGATTGATTAAGAAGTAAATGTAACTCATATAAAATAAACAACATAATATTATGATAATTAAGCACATATCAAGGGTTAGGGAATCCTTACTCCCATATCAAGGGTTTCACCCTTTACCTTAGCAAGAGAGAAATTAGCAAGACATTATAAGAGAAAGAACATAAAATGCAAGAAAATGGAAATTCATTAATAACATTAAAACAAGAGAGAAACACAATACAAGATCCCAGCAAAGGCTAAGATGCCCTAATGGGTCACAAGGCACCTCTATTTATAGATACATTCAGGGGCAAACTTGTCAAATTAGAAAGGAATAATTGTCCAATACTAGATGCACCAACTTTGATAATTGGGGTAATTAGGTGAACCGACTTTGACCACCGATTTTGACCTTGAATTATTGTGAATTTTAATCACATGTCTTCATGAAAATCGTAGATATTTCTCTCAGATTTCTAGAAAATCTTGATTCATACGATTTAGATACGTATTCTGAGAGATATGGTCAAAATACTGAGGCATGGTCAGGCTAGGTCGAATCTGCAGATGGGTTCACTTCAAGCCCATTTTTGGTCCACTAAGAGCCCGAATTTGATGATACTTGTGAAATATAATCTTGTAGATAATTTAATTAGCTTTCCAAAACATTAAGATTTGTACCATTCTAATCTATAAATAGAGAGTTATGCCGTTTTTACCGAACCTGTAATAAAACCAAAATTAAGAGGAAGTTAATTCCAAAGATGCAAAGACTACAAATATGCTTAAGTTGAGGAATTTAATGACACTATTAATGCAATATGATGAACTAAGCTCTTATTAAACATGCATATTTAAGTGTTCATCACACCCCCCAACTAGCTTATTGCTAGTCCCTAGCAATTAAAGCGTTATTATTTAGAAGTGATTTATAGAATTTTACATCCAAGGTGGTCATTATTGCACTCTCCTTGATTTTATCCAATAAACAAACTCTCAACCTTTTTTTTTTATGATTCATGTACCCTTCAGTCAAGATATCAATAAACCTTCTTTTTGTGCTCAGTCAACACATGACTATGGGGCTTATTAGAAAGAAGCCATATCGGTTCTAATATTTGTTAAGGCTAACAACCTTAGGTAGGGTGTATTTATTCATTATATATATTTTTTTCTTCTTTTTTTTTCTTTCTTTCTTTTTTTTTTTTTTTTGAAGGAATGCATCTTTAACCCATGTAGCGAGCCTTAGGCTAATGAGTCCCAGACCAGTTGGCCTCAGGGCATTAGGTGTTAAGACACCCCTTCGGGCTTAACGACTCGGGATGCCGATGCTTTATTTTTGCTTAGAAACTTGTGGATAGTACAATGTTCAATCCCATTAAGCTTTCTCCTTAATCCATATAGCAAGCTTTGGGCCAATAGCTCCCAAACCAGTTGGTCTTAGGGTATTAGGTGTTGAGGCACCCCTCGGGCTTAATTGCTCGAATTAAGGAGGCTACAAGACCAAACTTATCCACAATTACTCTCTCTTTTTTTTAACCTTTTTTATTTTGCTTTCACTTTTTTTTTTTTATACTTTCCCCTTCCTTTTGTTGTTATCCTAAACAAAACAAAAGAACTCAAATATTGCAACATTTTATTTTGCCACCCACAATCATGCATCAAGGTATGTGTGTGTGTGAAGAAAGGTTCATGAATACTTGCTTAACAAGTACATAAGCACACAGTTTATTAAATGATAATGTTGTGAGAGTTCATAGATTTGAATAATTCAAAGTGAAATGAATAAGACCTCCTTGTTATAAAATTCAAAAATCAAGACTAAATAATATCAAATAAATAAGTTCACAAAATCAAAATAAAATGACAAATTGGTTAGAATGGGTTTCAAGAGTTCAAACTGGTCCTCTTTACTCTGCCATTCCTGACCCAGAATGCGTCTCAAGAGGATTTGAACTCCTTACACCACACTCTGAATCTAATTACTAACTCACTTTTTTTTTTAAGAAAAAGAAAATTCAAGACACACTTATGTCTACTATCCTTCCCAACGGCGTCAAAAACTTGACACATCCGAAAATAGGATTGTCTCCCAAGTATAAGAGTGTCGAAGTAATAAACCTGGTGAGTTCGGGGTCGATCCACGAGGAAGGGAATTTTTAGCGCCATAAACTATAAGGAAGCAAATATGATATGGATGATTCAAAGAGATGACAAGATAATATTAACAAATAGATGAGAATAATTAAAATACACAAGTAAAAGAAATTAACACAATACAAATGAGAGCCAAGGTTAGGGGATCCGCCCTTGATATTTCGAATAAGGATAAACAACCCATTTTAGTTATATGAATTATATTTGCTTTGTTACCAATATTTATACCACTACTTGTAAATGGGTTCAAGCATCCAATGTGCCAATCTCCATATGTCGACAACAAATCAAGCTTTCCTAACTAGATTCGTGTCGGTAAGGAAAAACCATACGACATCTAGGAAGGATCCAAGCATTTGATGTGCCAAGGATTGTCCACAATGGATCAAGCTCGAATTAAGGAGGCTACGAGACCAAACTTATCCACAATTACTCTCTCTTTTTTTTTTACCTTTTTTTTGCTTTCACTTTTTTTTTTTTTACACTTTCCCCTTCCTTTTGTTGTTATCTTAAATAAAATAAAAGAACTCAAATATTGCAACATTTCATTTTGTCACCCACAATCATGCATCAAGGTATATGTGTGTGTGAAGAAAGGTTCATGAATACTTGCTTAACGAGTACATAAGCACATAGTTTATTAAATGATAATGTTGTGAGAGTTCATAGATTTGAATAATTCAAAGTGAAATGAATAAGACCTCCTTGTCATAAAATTCAAAAATCAAGGCTAAATAATATCAAGTTAGCTAAAATAAGTTCACAAAATCAAAATAAAATGACAAATTGGTTAGAATGGGTTTCAAGAGTTCAAACTGGTCCTCTTTACTCTGCCATTCCTGACCCAGAATGCGTCTCAAGAGGATTTGAACTCCTTACACCGCACTGTGAATCTAATTACTAACTCCCTTTTTTTTTTAAGAAAAAGAAAATTCAAGACACATTTATGTCTACTATCCTTCCCCCCCAACCAAATGAAACATTATCCTCAATGTTTAAATGTAGAGCGATAAAGTATAAGAGACATTACCTGAAGCTATTGTTATTCAAGAGAGATGACCTGAAAGACTCATAAAATAAAATGCTACAAATAAAATAAAAGAAAAGAAATTTAAAATTGATGGCACACATGCATGTGTATAGGTAGTTGTGACTGTGGCTCACATCTTCCTCTGGTTTTACGTCCAGAAACGGCTTAAAACACCTTCTATGAGTTGATACGCTTCCCATCCAATTTTCTTATAAACTGGCAAACAAGGTCGTTTTGAGTAGGATTCCCAAGACTATGAAGAAAATGAGAGAGAAGAAAAGAAAATGGATGCAAGGTGAGCAACAGTTTTTAGGGAACTGAAAAACCAACTTAAAAGTCATGGAGTACCATATCCGCCACTTGACCAGAAAACAAAATGCAAACACACAAATAAAATAAAAGCACATAAAATAAAATAAGAACAAACTAGAAATGATAGCAAAAATCAAGAATAAAAATGAAAATATGGCACAAACGGATAAAATTTGGTTAGTCGTGAAAAAAGGCCAAACGAGGAATCTCTTCGAAAGTAATTTACCACAGTCAAAAATATGCCATTGAGGTGGTACCTCTCTTTTTCCTTTATTTGTGAGAATGAAAGAGATTAGCACTGATTGAGTTTGTTTGTCCTTGAGGAATGCATTCTTAAGTGTGGATGTTTCTTCCTGCCTTTTTCTAAAGCATGGCTCCCAACTCTTAATCTCCTTCACCTGTACAAAATCAAGCAATGAGAATTCTTTAGAAGTAATGGGCTCTAGTTGCGCACTTGGTTCAAATGAACTAGTTAACCCTTTTTCTGAAGGACTTGAAAAATTCTTATTCTGGATATAGTCTTCCATATTAGTTTTAGTCCTATTAGCTTCCTCATTTTCATCATGCCTGAAAAATTCATTCATGTCAAAATTTTGGTTAAGTTCCTTTGCATGATGACATGAGGGCATAAATGAGGATTCCATCTCTTCCTTGTTAGGCGTAGGTTTATTAACGTCTTCCTTACCCTTTAAGATTGATTCATCATCTTTCTCACAAGGGTTAAGAATATGTTCTTTATCAACCTTACCATCGTGAAAAGTACTGACCGAATCTCCATCTAGACGTTGGCACTTGGATTACTCACATGTGGATTGATGGAGTTTGGCTCTAGTTGAGATGAAACTCACCTTTCTCATGAGGACTAAGTGCAAATGCAAACTTTTCAAGAGCATCGTTCAAGTTCGCCATAGTATGAGCAATTTGACTATTAAAAGCCTATTGCTTTGTAATGAATGAATTCAATGTTTCTTCGAGATCCTCATATGATGAGTGATCATGAGATTTTTTAAAATTTTGATATGATTGAAAGGGAGGTTGGTAAGATTGTGCATGATTATCATTCCTCCAATCAAAATTCAAGTGATTTTTCCATCCAAAATTTTGTGAGTAAGGATTAGGATTTGACCTTTGGAAAGTGTTTAAAATATTGGTTTGCTCATGGAGACTTTTTCTAAAGGTAGGCACAATTAGGCAATCATCCGTAGGATGATCACTAGAATTACAAGTGTGACAAACAAATTCTTGCATAGACCACATTTCTAAATCCTCGACTTTTCTAGCTAGGGATGCAAATTTAGCATGATGATCATGATTCTCCCTATGTTATAAATACCTCTACTAGATGTTCTTGGCACCTCATAGGTGCCAACATTGTTCCAATTTTGGGCATTTTTCGCTAGTAAGTCTAGAAAATCCATGGCCTCATTAGGGTCTTTATTTTCAAATTGTCCATTACACATTAATTGTACCATTTGCCTAGCTTGATGTGTAAGACCTTCATAGAAAATTAAAAATTAGCCTCCATGTTTCCAAACCATGGTGATGACAAGTATTAAGCAATGCTTTATACCTATCCCAACATTGGTAAAATGGCTCTCCTCGTTTTTGAGTGAAATTGATTATTTACCTTTTGAGAGAATTTGTTCTATAGGGAGGAAAGAACTTTTTAAGAAATTGTTGTTACATTTCATCCCATGAGCTAATGGATCCTGACCTAAGATTTTGTAGTCATGTTTTAGCTTTATCTTTTAAAGAAAAAGGAAAAAGCTTTAATCTAAAGATGTTTATGCTACAATTTAGGTCATTATAGGTATTGTAAAACTCTTCAAATTCTCTCAAGTGCAAATATGGGTTTTCAACATCTAGGCCATGAAAGTGGGGTAAGAATTGAATGAAATCCGATTCATGGCTGAAATATATTGCATCATGAGGGAAGACTATGAATGATTGTGCACAAGTTCTTGTAAGATTTATGGAGTCCATTAATGCTCTTGGTTGGGTTTGAGCATTTTTTCGAAGAAGATGAGTGGCACCTAACAATTCTACCAACTAATGCAAAAAGAAAGAAAAGATGAACACGTGCAAGAAAAATAAAAATAGAAATGGGGAGAGAAAAGATGAACATATACAAGAAAAATAAATATTGAAATGGGAAAAGAAAATACTTACAATTTTGTACGCCAAACTTTACCTTCCCCGGCAACGGCGCCAAAAACTTGACACATCCGAATATAAGATTGTCTCCCAAGTATAGGAGTGTCGAAGTAATAAACCCGGTGAGTCCGGGGTCGATCCATGAGGAAGGGAATTTTTAGCGCCACAAACTATAAGGAAGAAAATATGATATGGATGATTCAAAGAGATGACAAGATAATATTAACAAATAGATGAGAATAATTAAAATACGCAAATAAAAGAAATTAACACAATAAAAATGAGAGCTAAGGTTAGGGGATCCGCCCTTGATATTTCGAATAAGGATAAACAACCTATTTTAGTTATATGAATTATATTTGCTTTGTTACCAATATTTATACCACTACTTGTAAATGGGTTCAAGCATCCAATGTGCCAATCTCTATATGTCAACAACAAATCAAGGTTCCTAACTAGATTCGTGTCGGTAAGGAAAAACCATACGACATCTAGGAAGGATCCAAGCATTTGATGTGCCAAGGATTGTCTACAATGGATCAAGACCTCCACTTTATGAGTGGTGTCAAGATTGATTAAGAAAGTAAATGTAACTCATATAAAATAAACAACATAAGATTATGATAATTAAGCACATATCAAGAGTTAGGGAATCCTTACTCCCATATCAAGGGTTTCACCCTTTACCTTAGCAAGAGAGAAATTAGCAAGACATTATAAGAGAAAGAACACAAAATGCAAGAAAATGGAAATTCATTAATAACATTAAAACAAGAGAGAAACACAATACAAGATCCCAGCAAAGGCCAAGATACCATAATGGGTCACAAGGCACCTCTATTTATAGATACATTCAGGGGCAAACTTGTCAAATTATAAAGGAATAATTGTCCAATACTAGATGCACCAACTTTGACAATTGGGGTAATTAGGTGAACTGACTTTGACCACCGATTTTGACCTTGAATTATTGTGAATTTTAATCACATGTCTTCATGAAATCGTAGATATTTCTCTCAGATTTCTAGAACATCTTGATTCATACGATTTAGATACGTATTCTGAGAGATATGGTCAAAATATTGAGGCATGGTCAGGCTAGGTCGAATCTGCAGATGGGTTCACTTCAAGCGCATTTTTGGTCCACTAAGAGCTCGAATTTGATGATGCTTGTGAAATATAATCTTGTAGATAATTTAATTAGCTTTCTAAAACATTAAGATTTACACCATTCTAATCTATAAATAGAGAGTTATGCCGTTTTTACCGAACCTGTAACAAAAACAAAATTAAGAGGAAGTTAATTCCAAAGATGCAAATACTACAAATATGCTTAAGTTGAGGAATTTAATGACACTATTAATACAATATGATGAACTAAGCTCTTATTAAACATACATATTTAAGTGTTCATCATCGTGTATGACCCATATGCAAGCTCATCTGCAAATTTTTCTTGGAAATACAGGCTCCTCTAACTACTATGTGTAAATTAAAACTCTTATAAATTTTTGTTCTTTTAATTAATTAATAACTATCACAAACTTTCTTGAGAGTTTCCTGTGATGTGTTTCACACGGAATTTCTTCTTTAGTGGTTGTACATAAATAAATTTACAAGAAAGTTTTCGTGACTCACATGGAAGTTTCTTCTTTGTGTTTTTAGCTTAAAATATCACGCTATAGACTCCCAAAATTTCTTTGATGATCAATGCAATCAGACGAATCTCTACAAAAAAAATCACAAAATTTCACCCATAAACATAAGCATAGAAAATCGGTTGAGAGCAAATTTCAAAATTTCATAGATTTGTTTGGTTACGAATCATGTTTTATTAAACAAAAAAAAGAACCTGGAGGACTAGCAGTGTGGAGGAAGCCGTGACAGAGGAGACGGCTAGAGGAGAACTTTGTGTGTGAGCACTGGCAGTGGCAGGTAGAGCCGCGGAGGAGCAACAGTGGTCGTTGGAAATGGACTGAAAGTAGCGGCTATAAAGGCGTGGAGGAGTCGTGACAAAGGAGAGAGGCATGAGAGCTAGTAGGTACAGTCATGAAAGAGTGGCTATCATTGCTGGAAGTTGAGCTCAAAGCAGCAGCTATGGAGGCATGGAAGGAGCCGTGAGACAGGACAGAGCTACTGAAGATGTCCGTGCTTGAGGGCTGGCAGGTACAGCCATGGAAGAGCGAGGTCTTAGCCAGAAGAGGGGTTGCAAGCAAGTTCTCAGTTCTCTCAATTTTCAATTTCAGATTTTGATTGCATATTAGGGCTAGAATTTGAGAAATTTTCCTTTTTATATCATTGATTCATTAAGGTAATGTCTACAATTATAAGATGCATAAAACCAATAAGTGACTGACACGTGGCAAATTTTATTTCCTTAAAAAACTTCATCATCAGGTCGGGTTATGTCAGCTCAGATTGATGAAACTTGATTTCAAACCCGAATTAAATAACCTGATTTCGGGTTTTTTATAGCACTAACCCGCCTTTAACCCAATACAACCGACAAAACTCGACCGGGTCGGGTCGGGTCGATTAGGGTAATTTTGAACACCCATAAATATAACCTTAAATTTTTAGTAGTCCCAAAATTTTAAAAATTTGCAAACACACCCCTACATCCTACAGGGTGAGGCAGGGCGGAGCATTATTTTGGGTAGCCTAGGTCAAGGCCCCTACTAGGCAAAATAGGGCCACGAACCCAACGGGTTAAATTACCATCCCTAATTTCTATGCGCTTTCTTCATCTTGTTAGCTAGATTCATATTCTTGGAAAACACGATGAAACTTGGAAAGGGTCAACAAAAAATCATTTGTATACATTAAATTATGCGAATGCATACAAATGACTTTACTCCAAAATTAAGTCTAGTTTGATTTGATTAATTAGTTTTTTTTTTAATATTCCATTTGGTTGATGCAAAAATGTAGTTAAACTACAAGAGAAAAAAGAAACGAAAATGTTGACTCTTTTGTTCTCAATTGATTAAAATCTATATGCATTAAACTCTTTGCTCATAGTTAAGAAATCGGTTTGGTAATGTCTAAAAAACAATAACAATAGTCATAATGCTATTTTCAATGAATTTATGTCTCTTTGTTTATTTGTTTAATCTTATTAAATGCATAAATTATAATCTTACTGCACCCTGCATCGCAAACACCTAAATGATATTATAAAAAAAATTAGATAAATTCAAATTTTACTCAACTAATTTTCATAATTTGAACATTATCTCCATATAATGAACATTAATTTAAGAGTGTTAGGAATTGAGGTTTTTGAATTGAAATATGTAGATTTTCAATCTTTTATTTTTTTAATTGAATATTGAAGTATTGGAACTATATAGAATATTATAAAGAGTGTATATAACCTAAGAAAAATAAATCACTAAAGAAAAGTCAAAAACTTTTGAAATGTGCAATCATCATCCATGCAATCCACAAAGCTAAAAGATAATGCTTGTTTTTATTGATTTGATTTTAGGAATATCATAATAAAGATATTTCTTTTGTAACCAAACTAAAAATAAAAAACAACAACAAAAATTTGTATAAAAATTTGTAGACTTTATTGTTGTTTTATTAAATTCCATACAAGAAACAAGAAATACTTAAGTGCAATGCGTTCAAAGTTATATATTCCATGTCTAAGGAATTAATTGATCAAAAGTTGAAAATTTGATTCCAAATCCAACTTCCTAGGTCCTTCTCAAATTCAAATGCATTGGAAAACTTAAATATATTCCACGCTACTTTTATAAGCTATGAGATCTATATCTCAATTTACATAAGATAATGGCAAAATGGTCACAAACTAATAAGCTGCATAGATCGATTAGGGGAAATTGCTAATTCTATAAGCAAATAAAATTAATTCTTTATTATTCCTTCACTACATAGAAATAAATCTTTATTTGGAGCTTATTTTATATATATTCACAATAACAAAACAAGGTACGTAAAGCATGTCAAACTTAGGTGGCTAAACCTTAAAAATAGGAGGAAGTTTAGGTAGGCATAGCCTACTAATTCCTTCCAACTTGTTATTATGTTGCATAGACTCATAGTTGTCTTTCATACGCCTTCCTCCTATAATGATATTCAATGTAAGGGCAAATAGAACAACCCGCAATCAACAAAACCTTCGGTGCTCTAACCATCTCCATCTTCACACATATTGCTTGATTGTTCTTTCTTTTGTTATGGTGAGAATGAGGATTGCACCTATTGGTAGATTTTCTTTCTTTTTTGTCATAATGAGAATGAGGAGTACTATGTAGCATCTCTTGAGCATTCTTATAGTTATCAAATTTTCTAGTTTAGGAAAGTTGACTCATGTTGTATGCTTAATGTTATAATAAAATACAAACAAAGATTTGGACATACATTCAACCAAATACTTGCGATGCAATTTACATAACATATAACCAATAAAATAACATGTACCTAAATGATTTGCACATAATTTGTTATGTAAAGTACTCTTGATATAATTTTACATAACATCAACCAATAAAATAACATGTACATACATTCAAATGAGGATTTGACATGCAACCACTAAAACACTAACAACACCATTACAACAAATAAAAGAAACTCACTGTTACACAACACACTAGTTAAAATAACCGTCATATTATACAACAAATACAAATTACTAGCATTTTTTACTTCAATTACATGTTATTTCAAAACCCACTACAAATTCCCAAATATAACATTATCTTAAATTAGGTTTTTCTTTTTTTTTTTTTTAAAGAAAATGAGGAACTTTTTGCATTTCATCACTTTCAACTAACAAAACCACCACACATCTCGTTATAGTACAACAGAATGTTATTAGAAGCATTAAAGTTACATGACTCGCAAAGAAAACATCACGACAATGAAGATGTAGGCACCTAAAAAAATGCACACATGACTTCAACCCTGAGCCTTCACTTTCACTAGTTCAACTAACCTTCTTCTTGATGGAAAAATATTTTTGGTAGGGGTGGGCGTTTTTACTGTACCTGACTCAACCTGATTGGTTTTACTAAACTCAAGCGGGTTAAGGTTGAGTTTATTCTTTCTAAAACTCAAAGTTTGCGTAATAAATGGTAGTCTTCATCAAGTTTAGGTTGTAATTAGGTTGAGGCTCTCGAAGCCAAATGCAACCTGACTCATCTACCTTTTTTTTAAAAAAAATATATGACACATGTCACATTATAATTCATTTGAATTAAGTCCTTACTATACACTTGAGTGTACTAGATAACTAATTTATATATAATTTTTCCTAAATCTAACCTAACCCTAAAATTGGAAATCAAAGTCACCTCCTACTAACTCTTAAAGTGAACGACAAAAGGTGTGCCATTTGTTTCGATTCTCTTCCATCTCCGATTCTCATCACCTGTGCCATGCCACTACTGTTGTCTAGCTAACCTTCCCCTCCAATAAGCTTTATTTATTTATTTTTTTGGTCCTTTTCTTAAGTCATTTGTAGACATTGAGTTATACACTTATTATTCTATTTACTTCACAAGCAAATGTAGAAAAGTAAGAGGGAATGAAAGTTTGACTCTTTTTTTTTAGATGAGATATAAGATGTTACTCTAAAATTGAGTATAGTTTGATTTGAATAATTTTTTTTCTGGTTAACATTCTATCTGGTTGATGTGAAAATCTAGATAAACTACAAGAGAAAAAGAAAAGGAAATGTCAAGTCCTTTTTTTTTCAATTGATTAAAATCTATATGCATTAAATTCTCTGCTCATAGTTAAGAAATTAGTTTGTTAATGTCTAAAAAAAATAACAATAGTTATAATGCTATTGTCACTTAATTTGTCTCTCCTTCTTTATTTGGTTAATCTTATTAAATGCATAAATTATAATCTCACTACACCCTATATCGTAAGACCTAAATGATATTATCAAAAAAATTAGATAAATTCAAATTTTACTTCACTAATTTTTGTAATTTCAAAGTATCTCCATATAATGAACATTAATTTAATAGTGTTCGAAATCGAGATTTTTGAATTGAAATATGTAGATTCACAATCTTTTTTTTTAATTGAATATTGAAGTATTGAATTTTATACAGAGTATTTTAAAGAGTGTATATAACCTAACAAAAAAAATTCATTAAAGAGAAATCAAAACTTTTTGAAGTTTGCAACCATCATACATGGCAATCCACAAAGCTAAAAGATAATGCTTGTTTCTAATAATTTGATTTTAGGAATATCATAATAAAGATATTTCTTCTATATAACCAAACTAAAAATTAAAAAAAAAAAGTTTTTAACAAAAGTTTGTGGACTTTACTGTTATTTTATTAAATTTCATATAAGAAACAAGAAACACTCAAGTGCAATGTGATGAAAGGGAATGAGAAATTTTTTTTTTATCAATTTTAATACTACCGAACTATATTTAATCAATTAGAAATTAAGTTCTTGTATCTTTTCTATAGTGTTGTAACTAAACATAAACATATATAAAATTGTTAATATATCAAATTAACTAATTATTTGTTCTTTCAAGTAATAAGTAGTCCTTTGATTTTTTTTCTTAGTTAATTAAGGCATGCCTTATTTGTATTCCTTTGAACTTTTTTTTATTATTTTGTTTTGTTAGAAACTTGGAATGTGGTGGAATTGGATGAGGAACTACCTTTGGGTGTTATTATATGACAGTTATTGTAATATTAGAAAGGGATAATTCTAATTTGCCCCCTGAGGTTAGGCCTAAAAAAAATTGAGGACCTCAATTTTCTGAAATCTAAGAATGCCCCCTGAGGTTACTGTATCGCCGTTAGATTTAACGGAAAATGTATTAAACCGTTAGATTTAACGGAAAATGTATTGAATAATAACTTAATACTAATATTAGATTTAACAAAAAATGTATTAAATAATAACTTAACTATAATAAGCAGTAAAATAGACTATAATACCCTTTTCTAAATGGTTTTTAAAAGCGTTAAGTTACTATTTAATATATTTTTTGTTAAATCTAACGGTGCTACAGTAACATCAGGAGGTAATTTTGAGTTTCAGAAAACTGAGGTCCTCAATTTTCTTTTGGCCTAACCTCAGGGAGCAAATTAGAATTAACCCTATTAGAAAATGATAGAACAAGATCACTCCAAATTCATATCATTTATAAGACTTGATATTTTGATTAATAATGGTATATATTATAAGATTTGTTATTAATTCAAGTTGTTGCCACACAACAAACAATGATTTGATTTGTGGCTAGTTGACTTATGGCATTTTAGTTTTATCTCACAACTTTAACTTATTGGTGGTATTAAACTAAATAAAATTTAAATTATTCTCTTTTTTTAATTCATTTAATCATTTCCTATAGATATGAATTCTAAATCTATTACTCACATTCCTACCCCCAAAGAAGCTAGTAGCCAAACTAGAACCAACCAAAAATAAGAGAAAAAATCCTAAAAAATCTAGGGTATGGATGATTAAAAAAAAAAGTTAAAGAACATAGTGTGTTTTTATTTGTTATAGGAAGACATTTCTTTGTGATAGTAAGAAGTACAAAACTTAAACTTTGTGAAATCATTCAGAAAGATGTCCTTAATACGTTTTGAGTGAGAATTAAGTAGAGAAGAATGAGAATCAAATAATTCTTTCATTTGGTTCAAAAAAAATTAGAAAGTGGCATAACTAGTCACTTTATAAGTATAAGGCTTTGTAAAGAGACAATTAGGAAGGTGTTTGTAGAGATAATCATTATAGATAAGCTACACCTTAGGTCTGTGGACGATAAAGAATCTCATATAGGTTGTGTCCTAAGTTTGAAAGTCCATCAAGAAGAACAGTTGCAAGAGGTATTTTGAATTTGTAATTTAGTCAAAAAGAAATTTTCAAGAGTCATTTGAGATCAAGCAAAGTTAAGGCTTCACTCACTATAGATATTAGGACTTCAATACATAACCAAAGTTATATGGTGATTACTGCACATTTCATTGATAATACCTAGAGGTTGCACAATAGGATATTTCGTTTATCTCAGATTAGGAATCACAAAGGGCACATTATTGGGAAGCATATTAAGATGCACTTGCTTGATTGCGGATTGGAGAATATATTCTCAATCATAGTGGATAATGCTAATTCAAAGGAAAAGGCAATCAATATTCGAAGAAAGAGGTACATGGTTGGCAAGCTAATTGAGTGATTCTTAATGGAAAGTTCATGCACATGCTTTGTTTTGCCCATACCATATTTTGATTTTTAATGAAAAAGATCTTTATGACTCCAATGCCAGTATTTGTAATGTTGTGCATTACATAAGATCGTCCTTACAAGATTTCAAAGATTAAAAGCTTGTGTTGAGCATGAAAAGATTCAGTACAATGGGAGTTTAATAATGGATGTTCCCACCAGATGGAATGCTACATATTTGATGTTAATGAGTGCTTTACATTTTCAAAAAATTCTTGATCAAATGGAGAAAGAAAACGGGCATTATGATAACTACTTTTTAGAGGAGAAAAAGTTGGGGCCGCCTTCATCGGATGATTGAGATGAAGTTATATTGTTTGTTACTTTCTTAAAGAAATTGTATAAGTTAACTCTTAAGTTTAATGCTTTTTTTACTGTGACATCAAATACTACATTCCTTTGGATAAATTTAACAAAATATTACTCATTGTAGTTATTCCTGATCTAACATTCAAATTGAAATACTTCTCTTATACTTAAAAGGCTATTTAGGGTGTCAATAAGGCAAAGGAGATGATAATTGCATAAAGCTATTGTTGGTCAAGCTATATGAAATTTACGATCTTTTGAAGATGTTTCTCCATAAGAGATTTGGCTGAAGTCTCAATTCCTACCTCTAACACTGTTACTAGTACCAATACCACAACATTAGTTCATAACAAGTCTTTATGGTTGATAGAAGTTTTTCTAAACATGAAATAAAGTAGATACCTATTTGATTAATGCTATTCTACAAGGAAAGAAGGACAATTTTGATATCTTAGGTTGGTCGAAACTAAATGATTACAACTTTTTTGTGTTAATATTGGAAAAGGATGTTCTTTGTTGTCCTACCTCTATTGTAGTTTATAAGTCATTCAGTACTGTGATTTGAAGTTGGAGGAAGAAGTTGCAAGTGGATTGGTGCTTTGTTATGGAGGAAGTGCAATTTGGTGTTTTCTTTTCCTAATTTCGAGTCTGTGGAACTGTGACACTAAACTTTGTTGTATGCTTTAGTGTGGAGAAAAGGCAGTTTGGTGTTTCTTTTTTTTTTTTTTTTTAATTTCAAGTTAGTGGAATTGTGAGAATATGCTTTGTGTTGTGGACTTTGTAACTTTTGAACTTTCAAGTTGGTGGCTTGGTGCGTTAAACTTTCAAGTTTGTACAATTAAAGTTTCCATTGTAAAATTTTGTTTCGTAATTTGGACTATTTAATTTGGACTCATAATTATGTTTTATAATTTAAACTATTGCAATTTGGATTTTGGGCTTCATAATTATGTTTTGTGATTTGGATTGTTGTAAGTTGTAACTTGTAACTCTTGCTTATGTGATAGTCCATGGACGTTATTTATTATTTATTATTTGTTTTGGACATGTTATTATTTCGAAAATTATACTTGGATAGGTTATTGATGTGTTAGTTTTCTTGTTTATCCTCTTGTAAATGTTCCATGTTGATTATTATGTGTTATTTGGTTAGTTGTTAGATTTATTAAACGAATTTATTTAATTCATCAAGGCCTAAAGCACATTAAAGGCTTTATATAGGCTAAAATTATGTAAATAGGCTAAATTTCTATCAATAGGCCTCAATCTCCGTATAAAATAGCCTTTAAACAATAAGTTACAAAAAGCTACGTAAATGGGCTTAGCCAACCCAATGTCGGTGATAAATTCTGTAACCCGATGGGGTTTTGATTGAGTTGGGTTGGGAAAAATGATATGATTTGACCTATGTCCACACCTAATTTCTTATGTCAAAACCTCTAAAGAAGTCCAGTAGTTCTCCATAAGCAACTAATGGAGTTGGATAAATACATTTACCTTTTCCACATTCCATACACTTGGCTAGTTGCTTTGACAAAAATGTCATTCTCTATATATATATATAGACATATTTTTGTATATATGTATATATATATGTATGTATGTATATATATATATGTATGTATGTATATATATATATATGTATATACATATATATGTATGTATGTATAGAATCTATCAATTGGGTGTGGATGACAAAAAGATGTAAATCTTAATGATTGAAATAAAATGAATATGAAACTATGTTTTTTAGTAAATTACGTAAAACAATAAAGGGACTTTGTGGTATTATCCTAAATTTAAATCAATTAAGAAATATAAGGATTCAAAGTTTGAATAAGAACACTACAACGGTTAGGAATCCTATCTTAAATTAGATTCATGATGGTATCAACATGAAACTCATATTAAATTATTGATTTATGTTTGATGCAAAATAGGAAACTAATTTAATATCCTAAATAGGTTGTCTAGAATTAAGAATTATCAAGTTATGTCCCAAATTGATTAGGAGACTAATTACAATTAGTATTATTCATACTTGGGGAATTTGATTCTCCATACGAATTATATGTGAGATTGTTCATCCTAGGCAACACTAACTTGGATGTAATGGTGCTCACACATGGTCCTCAATTTTCCAGGACTTGTCTTTCCTAAACAAATAGTTCTCATATTTTATAAGTTTTACTAAATCCTTGAGAATTTAAATAACTTCTTAAAAGAGTTTCAAGAAAGTTATCTAATAAGCTTCTTATTTCTAACATGACTTGGATTCCATGTCAAAGTAGTTAATCCTTGTTTAAAAAGGCAGAAGTTGACATGACCTGACCCAACTAGCAGTATTCCTAGGATTTGGCTGGTTTAAAGAAAGTGATAATGTGAATGAGTCTTACTATCTATTTGACTCGCCGTACCTCTATTGCACAAGTTGACATCAAAGAAAATTTAAAAACAATTGACATAATTTTCTTTGTTTTTTTCTTACTTAGCCACCCTACAAACATTCATAAACACTTCTAATAAAATTTTCATAGCTTAACTACTATAGAGAATTCTTGTTCTTCTCATTCACAGAAATTCATAAATAACAACAGCAGTGGATCTCAAACCCTCTATAACATTATAACAAAAAATAATATATTATATCATCATCAATGGGTCTTTGACCCTTCATAACATCATAGCCAAAATAATATAATACACCACTAGCATGAGATATACCTATTATACCATCAACATGCTTACAAAATATAGACTAGATAGTATATACGTATAAGCATAAGATACAGAAATGATATGTCTCTCTCTATAGATTCATCACATGGCCAACCTCAAAAAATTGATCACTAAACCACACAGAAGCTTACAACGACCTGGGAGAGAAAATAGGAAAATAGTGAGCTACACCTCAGTGAATGGGTATTAGTTTAATTTTAAAAATAAAACATTTCCAAACATTTAAATTAATCAATTTCAGAATATGTACATATCTACCATAACCATTTTAATATATAATCTTAGATCATATAAGCTTTACTGTTATAGAACATCTACCATTCATATCATAAAATGCCATACTAATGTCAAATCATATGAATATTGATATGACTTTAAAGAAATGTAAGTGATTCTGATTTAACATAATATATGTAATATTAGAAAACCACATTAATCTAATACCCAAGGCATTCATTGGTTATACTTGATGGAATAACATCAGTAGCGAAGTAGGATAATCATACCTAGTGGAACAACATCAACACTCAGGTAAGGTAATCACATCTGGTGGAACAACATCAACACCCAGGGTCGTACTGTAATTTATCATACCTACTAGCATGACATCATTGCACAGGTAGATATAACAACAACATATGTACGCGTAGAGAAAAATCCATATGCTGCCATGGATAGGTATAAGGGTGTTCAAAATTACCCGAACCGATCGAGTTTTATCGGGTTGGTCGAGTTATAAGCGAGTCAAGGTAATAAAAAACCCGAAATCGGGTTTCGGGTTTGAGATCGAGTTTAATTCATGTAACCCGATATAACCCGACCCGATCAAAAAACAAAGCTAAAATAAGAAACCTGCCAAAACGCTCGACAAAACTCACGAGCTCAATAACGCTCGATACGACTTGACATGTAAGTGTCGAGTGTCGGATGATGAATCCGACACTTGATGTCTTCGAAAATAGACTAATATCGAGTGTCGGTTGTGAATCCGACACGACTCGACATGTAAGTGTCGAGTGTCAGATGATGCATCATCACTCAACACTTACATGTCGAGTGTCAAATGATGCATCCGATACTCAACATCAGTCTATTTTCGAAGACATCGAGTATCAGATGATGCATCATCCGACACTCAACGTCTTCGAAAATAGATTGATATCGAGTGTCGGTTGTGAATCCACACGACTCGACATGTAAGTGTCGAGTGTCGGATGATGCATCCGATACTCGATTTCAGTCTATTTTCGAAGACATCGAGTGTCGGATGATGCATCGTCGAGTGTCGGATGATGTATCCGACACTTGATGTCTTCAAAAATAGACTGATATCGAGTGTCGGTTGTGAATCCGACACGACTCGACACCTAGATATCGAGTGTCGGATGATCGTGTCGAGCTCTATCGAGTTTTGTCGGGCGTTTTGGCAGGTTGCTTGTTTTAGCTTTATTTTTTTGCCTTTTTGCATAGGCCGTTATAATTAAATATGATGCACGGCCTAACAGACCCAAGCAACGGAAACCCGATTTCGGGTATAAAATGGCGAACCCGATCATGTATCAGGTCGTGTTAGGTTGGGTAAAACCCGACCCGACCTGTGTGCACCCCTAGATGGGTACTTCATAAGGTGGTTTAAAACCAAATACCTTTCTCATTAACATAATATCAATTTTCCACTTGACGACATCATAATTTCATATTTTGAACTCATGTCAACTTTGATAACTTATAAAAATAATTCAAAGTGCCATTTAATTGAAATCCGTACACATATCATATAAACATGCTTAATAATGGAATTAAATGTATTCAATTTCAATAAAATATCAGGATATGTCAAATGTCATTTTTCTGTAAATATTTAACCATTAAAAATTTATCCACTTCCATTCTTCTCTCTAGAATATTTGTTTTCTTGAAATGATACTAATTTCTAAAATTAATGATGATAACCAATTCATACAAACAATATTTTGCTTACAAAATCAAGCACAAATCTAATATAGCAAAGTGGAAATATACTATTTATAAATCTCATAAAATTCAAGTGAAGTCTAAATCTAATTTCCAAAATCACTTCTACCATAATCAATCTCAATTTGCTTATATGAATTTGAAAGAATAGTAAATAACATGTATAACTGATAAAACATTAACAACCAATATACTAATTTTCATCTACTTTCATGCCTGAGTTCAGGGAGCTAGTCCACTTCATCTTGAAGTCTTTGATCAACCAGGAGGTGCCATGTAACATCCCAAAACTAGCAAATGATCATAACATTATTTGATATAAGTGCATGTTTATTGTTAGGTGTGTGCAATTGAGTATTGTGATAAAAGAAATAAGTGTTAGGGGTCTAATTGAAAGGCTTAGGAAATAGAGGCCCTAAATTAAATTTATGTTTAAGTTTATCTATATGAAGGGGTAGGGTGAGGCCTCTAGAGCCTTCAATTTGTCTCTCTTTCTCAAAACCCCAGCCCTCTTTATTGTGGAAATTGAGGGAGAAGAAGGAGAGTTCAAGAGAAATGAAGGAGAAGAAGGAAGCCTACGAAGAAAAGAGGTAGGATTCACCTCCCACTTCAAAACTCTAGTCTTGGTACACATGTTTTGGGAATGAACTATTATAGTATTGCATAATTTATCATATTCTTTGTTATGTATATACTGAAACTTATTAGAAAACATGATTTATGATGAGTTATGAAATAATTAAAAGGATTGGATGATGATAGGAAATTAGAAATGATTGTTTGAGTTTAAAATCCAGCAGGGTTATATACTGAGTAGTCTTGAGTTCAAACATTTCTAAAAATTCTAGGGTCATCTTTTGGTTCTCAAATTTTTATATGTGAAACTAGACATGTCTAGAATTATGTGAAATTTTGAATCACTTAAAAATTCACAGTGTGTGATTTTTGCTGAATTTTTGAATCTGCTAAACCGAAAATTGATGTCCTCTATTTTGAAACAAAGCATAGGGAACAAATTTGACATGAGTGACTTATCCTTCATAAAAAGTCATGATTTTTGGTTTGTGAAATCTCAAATATGTTTCATTTTAAACTAAAAAATTTCATGGTTTTTGGAATTTTGTATGAATTGTTATGATTTTTCAAATTTGTGTTTATGAAACTGAAAATTTCAACCTTTAGAACAGTATAAGCAAAATAAATTGCTTTTGACCAAACTAAACTCATTAAAAATTTATGATTTTTGGTAGGAGTATTTCTAGAGATTGTTTTTGTTAGATTATAAATTTTTGTAAAGATTTGATAACTTTTGAGGTTTATATAAATTTCCAAAGCTAGACTACTCAGTTGGAGAGGCTATTAGATAGGAATTGAAAGTGTACCAAATCAAGTGGTTTCAAGGGGACATATGACCCTATTTTGTTCTAATAATTTGAATAAGTCTTGTTATATGTGTGTAAGTGATGTCTACAAATTTTTGTAGATTTTGCGACAACCATTGACTTCCTAAAAAATCATCCAATTGAGAGTGCATGGAATTGAGTAAAAAAATGGTCTATTTTTCGTTGATTTTATGTTGATCCTTAAAGGAGTTTTGTATGGTTTCTAGGTTAAATTAAGGAGTCTATAGCAGAACTTGATCAAGTAAGTAAGCTAAACTTGTTCTGAGGACACAGTAGACTTGTTATTTATATTATGGGATGCGTGATGTCATGTGATTTTATGTTATGAGATGTCTTATGTCATGTGATTTTATTAAATGCCAAATATGAAGTTAATTAAACTACTATGTTTAGGATGAATGAAAAGCTTAATTGTGAGCGTGTACTTATGGATTTGTTATGTGATGATGTTGAATTATGCCTATGACCTTGATATGTGATGGATTGAATTGTGCCTATGACCCTAGTATGTGACAACAATGAATCTTGCCTATGACTTTGATATTTGAATGGCATGGAATTGTGCCTATGGCTGTGACATGTGATTTTCCGGAATTGTGTTTAAGACTTTGATATGTGATGGCCTGAAAATGGGCAAATGGCCTTATATGTGATGACATGAAATCTGTGTATTTGGAAAATGATATGTGAGAAATTATGAAATGATGGTTCATATCTAATGCCTTAAGGACCAAATTATGTTTGAATGAATTGTGCATGGGAGCCACCTCTTGAGATTGTGTTGGGGCCACCTCTTGAGGGTCATAGAGACTACAAAGTGCTACACATAATGCAAAGTATCACACGTAGAACGTTTTGATTAATAGCATGGGGGCCACCTCTTGAGATTGTGTGGGGGCCACCTTATAAAAACCACAAAGTGCCACACACAATACAAAGTGTCACATGTAGAGTATTATGATTGATTAAAGGGAGGTCTGCACCATGTATTTCCTAGTGTTGGATTCGGTAGCATGCGCCCTATATCACCCAGATTGTTAGACTAGCCTCAGATTTATGAAGATATGTGTAATGTGTCCCTCTAGTCTTAATTGAAATATGATAATTTGAAAGCATGCCTAATAACGTTGGGACATTAACTTCTCAATGTGAAATTAATGCATGGGGGCCACCTCTTGAAGGTTATGGAAACCACAAAGCGCCACATGCGAGTCTTTGTGATTTGAATGAATGAGAGAGGTCTAAACCATGTGTTTGCTTACATAGGATTCAGTAGCATCGGCCCTGTATCAACCGAATTATCGGGCTAGCCTCGAATTATGATTATATGTATTATTTATCTCTAAGGTCTTATGTGATTTGTGACTTGTGAGTAGGCCCAACTCTTTATGATTGATTGAATGAAGGGAGGTCCAAACCATGTATTTCCTCACGAAGGATTCGGTAGCATGGGCCATGTATCACTCGGATTGTCAGACTAGCCTCAAAATTGTGATAATGGGTGATATGAGTTCCTAATGTTATATGCAAATGAAATATGAGCACAAGTGTATTTGTAATAAGAATGGCCTAAGAAAGGCATATATGAAATGAAATAAGTGCATGTGCGTGTGTCTAAGTAATGAGAATGGCCTGATAAAAGAATACATGAAATGAAATCAATAATGGTGTGGATGCGTAGGTGATGGAAGAGAGCTAAGAATGATAGGCCAAATAGAGAACTGGCACAGGCATGCAAGTAAGATTGTGTAAGAGTGCCACCTTAACCAACCTAAAACATTTTGGATAAAAGGTTGATGTAGGAGCACAACCCTAAAATTCTGAAAAGACTACAAGTCAGAAATGTTGCATCATCGCACAATCTCTATTACGTAGAAGCGCGACTTCTGTAACTTGCACACTGTTTTTTGACTTCTATAATAAGAAAATCTGTTACTTATGTGACAAGAAATGAATAGTAATATACTCTGTATTGGATTTCTATTATTTGGCCATTGTAATGCTTTTAGTTAGCTTACTTACTGAGTTATACTCATTAGTTTATTGTGTGCCTCGGGTGATTGATGTTGTTCAGACTATGGAGGATTTTGACATAGTGACGATAGATTTCCCTTGACCACTACTTGTCCATTGCACCAACATTGTTTGTTTATTATTTTTGCCATATTGAGCTATAAGCGTAAAAATATTACAGTGCTATAGTGAGCAAATGTTGGTAAATTGAGGATCACTGGTAATATGAATGTTTTTATTTGTTTTAAATTTTCAATAGATGGAGAGAATGAATGTTATGGTTGCACTCAGAATCCCTTGCGGATTCGGGGTGTGACATGCCATGTTGCATATAAATGATGGGAAATCTTAGAAGACTGAGATCCTTGGAAGAAAGCTTGGTGGTGGGAGCAAATGAAAGAAAAAAATGATGGTGTACTTAGACTTGAATTCTAAATGAGAACGTAGTCTAAATTTATGAGATCTTATATAAAAGGGAATCAACATAAAAGATAGTAAGAAACATATCTAAGACATTGTTTGGCTTGAATTTTGGGAAGGAAAGACTTTTAGGTAGCTTATTTCATGATGTCATGAATGGCATTTGAAAAATAGCTCTGACAGATAATAAATGTTGTTTTCCTAGAAGAAGATCTCTAGATTTGGACAATAAGGATTAGTGTTTACCTATAACTAAATTACTCTCTATGGCTTTGTGTATTGGCTTGACCATGAATCTCAGTGTTCTAATCCCTTTATAGTTGTTTTTGGATAGAAAACCGAGAGATGATAGAGATTTATTATGTTAGAAATATCTAGGGAAAATAAGATAATTTGTGGAAAATTAAGATAATTAGCCTAAAGAATGGATATAGTGTGAGCAGGGCTTCAATCCCGCCCCAACCAATTGCGACCTTGGTACTACTTTTCTAAGCTTCTCACAAAGACTAGAAGGGCCATATGACATATCCAAAAAAAAATTGTCTCTCAAGTATAGGAGTGTCGAAGTAATAAACCAGGTGAGACCGAGGTCGATCCACGAGAAAAGGGATTTTAGCGCTATAAAACTATAAGGTAAACAAATATGATATGAACGATTCAAAGAGATGACAAGATAATATCAACAAATATGAATAAAGAACAAGTTCTTAAACAATAAATGAGAATAACACAAGAGAAATTAACACAATAATAATGAGAGCTAAGGTTAGGGGATCCGCCCTTGATATTTCGAATAAGGATAAACAACCCATTTAGTTATATGAATTATATTTGCTTCGTTACCAATATTTATACCACTACTTGTAAATGGGTTCAAGCATCCAATATGTCAATCTCCATATGTCGACAACAAATCAAAGTTCCTAACTAGATTCGTGTCGGTGAGAAAAAACTATACGATATCTAGAAAGGATCCAAGCATTTGATGTGCCAAGGATTGTCTACAATAGATCAAGACCTCCACTTTACGAGTGGTGTCAAGATTGATTAAGAAAGTAAATATAAATCATATAAAATAAACAACATAAAATTATGACAATTAAGCACATATCAAAGGGTTAGAGAATCCTTACTCCCATATCAAAGGCTTCACCCTTTCACCTTAGCAAGAGAGAAATTAGAAAGACATTATAAGAGAAAGAAAAGAAATTGCAAGAAAAAGAAGATTTATTACTAGCATAAACATACAAGAGACAAACACAATACAAGATCCCAGCAAGGCCAAGATGTCCCAATGGGTCATAAGGCACCTCTATTTATAGATACATTCAAGGGCAAACTTATCAAATTACAAAGGAATAGTTGTCAAATGTTAGGTGAACTAACTTTGACCATTGGGATCATTAGGTGCACCACTTTGACCACCGATTTTGACATTGAAATATTGAGCATTTTAATCACATGTATTCATGAAAGTTGTAGATATTTCTCTCAGCTTTCTATAACATATTGATTTGCACAATTTCGATACGTATTTTGAGAGATATGGTCCAAATACTGAGGCCTGGTCAGACTGGGTCGAGACTGTAGATAGGTTTACTTCAAGCCCAATTTTGGTCCACCAAGGGCCCGAATTTGATGATACTTGTGAAAATACAATCTTGTAAATAATTGAATCAGCTTTCCAAAATATTACAATTTGCACCATTCTGATAAATAAATAGAAAGTGATGCCCATTTTACCGAACTTACATTAAAATCGAAATTAAGAGAAAGTTAATTCAAAGAATGTAAAGACTACAAATATGCTTAAGTTGAGGAATTTAATGACACTATTAATACAATATGATGAATTAAGCTCTCATTAAGAATACATATTTAAGTGTTCATCACACCCCCCAACTAGCTTATTGCTAGTCCCTAGCAATTAAAGCGTTATTATTTAGAAGTGATTTATAGAATTTTATATCTAAGGTGGTCATTATTTGCACTCTCCTTGATTTGATCCAAATAAACAAGCTCTCAACCGATTTTTTTTAAATGACTCATATACCCTTCAGTCAAGATATCAATAAACCTTTTTTTTATGCTCAGTCGACACATGATTATGGGGCTTAGCAGAAAGAAGCCATATCAGTTCTAATATTTGTTAAGGCTAACAACCTTAAGTGAGGGGTATTCATTTATTTTATATATATATATATATATATATATATATATATTTCTTTTTTTCTCTTTCTCTTTTATTTTTTTCTTTTAAGAATGCATCTTTAACCCATATAGTGAGCCTTAGGCTAATGACTCCCAGACCAGTTGGCCTTAGGGCATTAGGTGTTAAGACACCCCTATGAGCTTAACGACTCGGGTTGCTGATGCTTTATTTTTGCTTAGAAACTTATGGATAGTGCAATGTTCAATCCCATTAAGCTTTCTCCTTAATCCATGTAGGGAGCTTTGGGCCAATAGCTCCCAAACCAGTTGGTCTTAGCATATTAGGTGTTGAGGCACCCCTCGGGCTTAATTGCTCGAATTAAGGAGGCTACGAGACCAAACTTATTCACAATTGCTCTCCCTGTATTTTTTTCACTTTTTTTTCTTTTTTGTCACTTTTTTTTTTACTTTCCCCTTCCTTTTGTTGTTATCCTAAACAAAACAAAAGAACTCAAATATTGTAACATTTCATTTCGCCACCCACAATCATGCATCAAGGTATGTGCGTGTGTGAAGAAAGGTTCGTAGATACTTAACGAGTACATAAGCATACAGTTTATTAAATGGTAAGGTTGTGAGAGTTCATAGATTTGAAAAATTCAAAGTGAAGTGAATAAGACCTCCTTGTTATAAAATTCAAAAATCAAAACTAAATAATATCAAATAAGTCTTCAAAAATGCAAAAATAAAATGACAAATTGGTTAGAATGGGTTTCAAGAGTTCAAACTGGTCCTCCCTACTCTACCATTCCTGACCCAGAATGCATCTCAAGAGGATTTGAACTCCTTACACCGCACTCTGAATCTAATTACTAACTCGCTTTTTTTTTTTTTTTAGAAAAAATATTCAAGACACACTTATGTCTACTATCTTTCGCCCCCAACTAAATGAAACATTATCCTCAATGTTTAAACGTAGAGAGATAAAGTATAGGAGACATTACCTGAAGCTTCTGTTATTAAAGAGAGATGACCTGAAAGACTCATAAAATAAAATAAAATAAAGCACAAGAAAACATTACAAACGGAGATTCAGATCCAATTTGCACTTTTTGTTTTGCCCTCCTGCCCAATTAATTTGAGTACTAGCTGGGTCAGGTTCATACTCAACTTATTGTAATTTGTCAAGTAACTCGCCAGCAGAAGTTGCAGAAACAAGGATCTGTCTCACCGAATGAGGGATAAAATTTTGTTCCATAGCTGCATCAACAAAACTTATTAAAGGATCAAAGAAATTGTTAACATTCAACAAACCTATGGGTTTTTTATGGAGATTCAGTTGGGCCCAAGAGGCAATTTGAAAAATTTCTTCGAGAGTACCAAAGCCACCTGGTAAAGCAATAAAAGCATCTGAATTGATGAGTATATGTGTCATGCGTTCATGCATAGAGGAGACTTATAACTCATACCCAACCGTTTTTCCAACAATGCTTTCTATAGCCAAAGCTTTAGGAATAACTCCTAAAACTTGACTACCTCCTACACGTGCAGCTCTTGACACACAACCCATTAACCCGAGGCTACCTCCCCCATAAACCACATGAATCTTTCTTTCAGCCAGTAGCCTACCAAGATAATTTGCTGCCTTGACAAACTCTTCACTTTTACCAGGTCGAGATCCATAGAATACACATATCTTTTGGATTCGACGTTTTGAAGTTCCCTCCATGTTTATGTAATTCTCTAACTATGTGTGAAGAAGAGAACAAGAGATGTGATATTTATGGAGTGCAAAAAGGTATGCTAATGATTACATCTATATAGGTAGCTCGGTTGTTTGTTGAAAAAGTTGACAATAATGCAAAAAAAAGAAAAAGATGATGAAATGATACACCATAAGTCAAACAAAAGATAAAAATTCAAAAATGACAGCTATGAGGCATTAAAATTCAAAAATGATGGCACGCATGCATATGTACAGGTAGTTGTGACTGTGGCTCACATTTTCCTCTTGTTTTACGTCAAGAAACGGCTTAAACACCTTCTATGAGTTAGGGATATGCTTCTCATCCAGTTTTCTTATAAACTGGCAAACAGGGTCGTTTTCAGTCAGATTCCCAAGACTATAGCGTTCCTGCTCATCTCGGAATTGTGTCCATAAGTTAAAAATTTCACGCTGCACAAGTCTACAAGAATGTGTCTCAAGAGTCACTCGGATATCATCCAAAGACTCCTTACTCAGTCCATTCTTGATGAACTGTATTTTATCCTCTCGATTATTAGACAAATATCCCAAGGAGTGGCAACGCTGGTTACAAGTCCATCTTGCACATTTAGGACAAACTTGTAACCTTTTCGCTCTTCGCTTTTTGGCGTAAGAGCTTTTTCCCATACCTGGCATGTGAGAAACAAGATTATCTGAAAATTCATAAGAAAATCGAACCTTGGCTTCAATTAACCATCTTACTTCAACAGGCGTACCCTTATACATTAACATCCTTAGTCTTTCTGCACGAGCTTTGTAAATTTTAAGCAAATCATTTTGAGGAAGGGAGGAAAAATGTTTGTGCAGATTTGAGAGAATGGTGTCCATGTGAAAATGCGAAAGAAGAAAAGAAAATGGATGCAAGGTGAGCAACAGTTTTTAGGGAACTGAAAAACAGACTTTAAAAGTCACGGAGTACTGTATCCGCCACTTGACCGAGAAAAATCAATCCTTAAAAAGGATCGACTAAAGCAATAGACTCTTCATTTTGATCAAAATTTTCAAAGAATGGTTTTAACCGTTGTCCATTAACTTTAAACACATTACCATTCTTTGGGTTCTCAATTTCAACTGCTCCATGAGGGAGAACATTTTTAACAATGAAAGGCCCAGTCCAACGAGACCGAAGTTTACCAAGAAACAAGTGCAATCTTGAATAATACAAAAGAACATTTTGTGAAGGTTCAAAAGATTTTCTAACAATGAATTTGTCATGAAAAACCTTCATTTTTTCTTTGTAAATTTTAGAATTTTCATAAGCCTCATTCCTGATTTCTTCAAGTTCACTCAGTTGGAATTTACGTAACTTGCAAGCATAATTTAAATTTGTGTTGAATGTTTTAATGGCCCAATAAGCTTTATGCTCAATTTCCACAGGCAAGTGACAAGGTTTTCCATAAACTAATCTATGAGGAGACATTCCCAATGATGTTTTGAAAGCAGTTCGGTAATCCCAAAGTGCATCATTAAGTCTTAAAGACCAATCTTTACGATTTGGGTTAACCGTTTTTTCTAAGATCTGTTTTATCTCCCTATTAGCTAATTCAAATTGTCCACTTGTTTGTGGGTGATAAGGTGTAGAAATTTTATGGGTTATTCCATATTTCTTCATTAAAGTTTCAAATGGTTTGCTACAAAAATGTGCACCCCCATCACTAATAATGGCTCGAGGAATTCCAAATCTATTCAAGATATTCTCTTTCAAGAATTTGACAACTGTTTTGTGATCATTGTTTCGACATAGAATTGCCTCGACCCATTTTGAAACATAGTCTACTGCAACAAGGATGTACACAAAACCAAATGATGGTGGAAAGGTTCCCATAAAATCAATACCCAACAGTCAAAGATTTCAACAACAAGAATGGGATTCAAAGGCATCATGTTTCTTTTTGAAATAGATCCCAATTTTTGACAATTTTCACACGTTTTGCAAAATGCATGTACATCTTTAAATAAAGTGGGCCAATAAAATCCACATTGTAAGATCTTAGCAGCTGTTTTTCTAGATGAAAAATGTCCTCCACATGCTTCAGAATGACAAAAGTTAATGACACTACTTACCTCATTGTCGGGTATACATCTTCTTATTATTTGGTCTGGACAATATTTGAACAGATATGGGTCATCCCAATAAAAATTTTTCACCTCGGCTAAAAATTTCCTTTTGTCTTGAGCATTCCAATGAGGTGGCATTTTTCCTGTTACAAGATAATTTACAATGTTAGCAAACCAAGGTACAGTAGCAACGAAAATAAAAATTCATCAAGAAAAGAATCATTGATAGGTGAAGTTTCAATTAATGTCTCTGTCGTTAGTCTTGAAAGATGATATGCAATGACATTCTCGGCTCCTTTCTTATCCTTTATTGTGATGTTGAATTCTTAGAGCAATAAGATCCACCGTATCAATCTAGGTTTTGCATCCTGTTTAGACATTAAATATCTCACAGCTACATGGTCAGTGTAAACAATTGAGGGAGAGCCAATTAAATAAGAACGAAATTTGTCCAATGCAAATACTACTGCAAGTAGTTCTTTTTCAGTTGTTGTGTAATCCATTTGTGCATCATTTAAAGTCCTACTGGCATAGTATATCACATAAGGCTTACCTTCTTTTCTTTGTCCTAAGATAGCACCAACGGCATAATCATTTGTATCACACATCAACTCAAAAGGCAAGGACCAATCAGGAGATTGCATAATTGGAGCAGTTGTTAAAAGTCCAATTAATGTATCAAAGGCATTTTGACATTCTTGAGTCCATTCAAAGGAAGGATCTTTTATTAAGAGGTTACAAAGAGGTTTAGATATAGCACTGAAATTTCTTATGAACCTCCTATAAAATCCAGCATGTCCTAAGAATGAACGGACTTCTTTGACTGTTTTTGGTGGAGGCAAATGGGAAATTAATTCCACTTTTGCTTTATCCACTTCAATTCCATTAGAAGACACCACATGACCTAAAACAATTCCTGAAGTGACCATATAATGACATTTTTCCCAATTCAAAATAAGACCTTTTTCTACACACCTTTTTAGGCCTCTTTCTAACTTTTCAAGACAATTATCAAAAGAATTTTCAAAGACAGTTAAATCATCCATGAAAACTTCTAAATAATGCTCAACCATGTCACTGAAAATGCTTAACATGCATCTTTGAAAAGTGGCTGGGGCATTACAAAGTCCAAAAGGCATTCTCCTAAATGCAAAAGTGCTGAAGGGGCATGTGAATGTGGTCTTTTCTTGGTCTTCGAGTGCAATGGGAATTTGATAATAGCCTAAGTATCCATCAAGAAAGCAGTAGTAGGGGTGTCCTGCTACTCTTTCAAGAATTTGGTCAAGGAAAGGTAAGGGAAAATGGTCTTTTCTAGTGACAGGATTTAATTTTCTATAATCAATACACATCCTCCAACTAGATGAGACTCGAGTTGGCAATGATTCCCCCTTTTCATTTTTAACTACTGTAATGCCATATTTTTTAGGTACTACTTGAGTAGGGCTTACCCACTTGCTATCAGAAATAGGGTAGATAAGTCCCACATCAAGTAGTTTAAGAACTTCAGTCCTAATAACCTCTTTCATATGTGGATTCAATCTTCTTTGAGGTTGTTGGGATGTTTTGGCATTTTCCTCTAAATGTATTCTATGTGTGCAAATTAAAGGGCTAATGCCTTTTATGTCTTTTAAAGTCCATCCGATTGCATTTTTATGCCTTTTAAGCACTTCTATCAACTTACCTTGTTGCTCGCTTGTGAGGGATGAAGAAATTACCACTGGGTATGTCTGATTCTCCCCAAGATATGCATATTTTAGTCCTTCAGGTAAGGGCTTTAGTTCTAACTTGGGAGCTTCCTCTTCCTTGCTTTCATTCATTTGCCCCAATTCTTCAAATCTTGATTTTGAGCCTTTTTCCAACACCTGTGCACAATCCGGTAAAGAACACATATCAGAAAGATCATGTTCTAGTTCCATACTTGATTCTAACGAATTCATTAAACAAGTTTCCAAAGGGTCAGAAGAACTCCCTTTTTGGATGTGATCTTTCACAATAGATTCGATCATATTAGCCTCCTCAATTTCATCTTCTTCTTCATGTGGTTGTTTGCACATATTGAAAATGTTAAGTTCCAATGTCATGTTTCCAAATGATAGCTTCATGACTCCATTCCTGCAATTAATCAAAGCATTAGAAGTAGCTAGAAATGGAAGCCCTAAAATAACAGGAATTGAATTGCTTACTTCCACTGGTTGTGTGTCCAAGACGATAAAATCTACTGGGTATATGAATTTATCGACTTGAACTAATACATCTTCTACTACTCCTCTTGGTACTTTAATTGATCTATCAGCAAGCAAAAGAGTCACAAAAGTCGGCTTTAACTCACCTAGATTGAGTTTCTGAAAAACCAAATATGGAAGCAAATTCACACTAGCACCAAGATCAAGTAAAGCTTGTTCAATTTTATGGTCTCCAATAACACATGAAATTGTAGGACAACCTGGATCCTTATATTTCACTGTATTATTGTTTTGAAGAATAACACTTACTTGCTCAGCTAGAAACGCCTTCTTTTTCACATTCAGTTTTCTTTTTACAGTGCACAAGTCTTTCAAAAATTTTGCATAAGAAGGTACCTGTTTGATCACATCAAGCAAGGGAATGTTGACCTTTACTTGTTTGAAAATTTCAAAGATTTCAGAATTGTGAGTTGGCTTCTTTTGTGTAGCTAATGCTTAAGGAAATGGAGTCACAAATGAGGATTTGGTTTCCTCTTCGCTAGGTGTTGGTTTAGCAACCTCTTCCTGCCCTTTAGAGATCGATTCTTCTTCTTTCTCACAAGTGTTAGGAATGTGTTTTTCAATGACCTTACCATTGCGAAGGGTCATGACTGACTTGGCTTGGTCAAAATAATGGTTACTTGAACTCCCTACATTTGAGTTAGATTGATCTTTAGGGTTTTGCAATGTTTGAGAAGGAAATTGTCCCTTCTCTTGGATGCTAAATGCAGATGCAAATTTTGCAAGAGTTTCTGACAAATTTGCTAATGTTTGAGCAGTTTGACTATTGAAAGTCTCTTGCTTTGTAATGAATGAATGCAATGTTTCTTCAAAGTCATTCCTAAGAGGAGGAGCATATGCATGATCATGAGAATTTTGACAATTTTGTTGTGTTTGAAAAGGGACTTGTGAAGATTGTGCATGATTATCATTTTTCCAACTAAAATTTGGATGATTTCTCCAACCAGGATTGTAGGTTTGTGAGTATGGATTGTGATTTGGCCTTTTGAAAGTGTTCAAGGCATTGGCTTGTTCATGGAGACATTCCCTAAAGGCAGGCAAAGTTGGGCAATCATCAGTAGAATGGTCATTGTCATTACAAATGTTACAGACATTTTCTTGAATAGAATTCAATTGACCATTCTTTTTCATTTCTAAAGCCTCGACTTTTCTAGCTAGGGATGCATATTTGGCTTGAAGGTCATGATCTTCCCTAAGGTTGTAAATGCCTCTATTGGATGTCAAGGTTGAGGTCTTGCTTGGTACCTCATAGGTGCCAGCAGTGTCCCAATTTTGTGCTTTTCTGCCAAGGAATCTAGGAAGTCAATTGCTTCCTCAGGGTCTTTGTCTCCAAATTCTCCATTACACATTAATTCCACTAGTTGCCTATCTTGAGGTGTTAACCCTTCATAGAAGTGTGCAACTATTCTCCAAGTTTCGAAGCCATGGTGAGGACAGGTATTAAGTAGTTCCTTATACCTATCCCAACATTGATAAAGGGTTTCCCCTTGTTTTTTAGAGAAATCATAAATTTGTCTTTTAAGAGAATTTGTTCTATGGGTAGGAAAAAATTTTTTCAAAAATTTTTGTTTCATCTCATCCCATGAACTGATAGAATTCGACCTCAAATTTTGTAGCCATGTTCTAGCTTTATCTTTTAAAGAAAAAGAAAGAGCTTTAATCTAATGGTGTTTATGCTACAATTTGGGTCAGTGTAGGAATTACATACCTCTTCAAAGAGTTTTACATGCGAATATGAGTTCTCCACATCAAGGCCATGAAAGGTGGGTAGAAGTCGAACAAAACTTGGCTTGAAATTGAAATGAATTGAATCTGGAGGAGAAACTACACAAGATGGTGCACTATGTTAGCCCTAAGGCTACATGATACTTTTGATGATAACAATACACATTGATTCATTGAGTTTACTAACATATTTATTTATGTGCAAGAGTAAGATCATTGAAATAATTATAAAATCAATAAGAGACTTATTAAAATGAAGTGTTGAAGCTAAGGAGAAGACTACATGTTAAAGGCACCAAAGTTTAAGAACAAGGATTGACTCAAGGAATGTGACATATGAGCAATGTTCAATCAATTGATCATATATATCTCCATAGAGGTCCAAATAACGTGATTCTTGAGCCTTTAAAAAGCTTACTCAATTTATAACACTTCATATGTTTTAAAAAAATTCAAATTTCAAGTGTAAGGTGTCCAAATCACCATGCAAGTTGAAAGACAAATGGAAGCAGCTGACATGAGCACCAAATACTCTTTTGGACATATCTTGAGCTAGAAAAATTAAAATGACTTGATTCTTGTGGCATTGGAAATAGGACATAATGACACACATTTCATATATTTTGAAGAAATTCAAATTTCAAATGGAAGGCCAACATAATTGACATGCAATTCGGTGGACTGACACAGAGAAGAAAAATCAACTCATATGAGCACTGAATGATGTTTTATCCATATCTTGAGATAGAGACATCCAAATGCTTTGATTCTTAATGTTTTGGAAATATTATTCAAATATTCAGATCTTTTATGTTTTGAAGAAATTCAAATTTCAAACGAAATGCTGACAGAATTATCATTCAATTTGGTGGACTAACACAAGGAAGAAAAATCAAGTCACATGAGCACCGAATGGTGTTTTGGCCATATCTTGAGCTACAGATATCCAAATGACTTGATTCTGATGTGTTGGAAAGCTTATTCAAATATGCAGATCTTTTATGTTTTGCATCTTTTCAAATTTCAAACGAAACATTGAAAAAAAATGATAGACAAGATTACAATTTTTATGGTGGGCAGAAAATTTGGAGTTAGTATCTTCACTTGATTAAGTTCTTCCCATTTGCCTATAAAAGGAGCCCTTCTCCCATGCATTTAGCAAGAGCAAGAGAAGCATCTATCAAGCAAAAAACAAGAGAAATATCAAGTCTAGAGAGCTTTTATATTCTTTATCTACTCTTTGAAGAGAGTTGTACTTTTGTTGTAAAAATTATCCTTGTTCTTGTATTATGGTGAGAGTGAGATATTCTTGTAAAGGATAAAAGTTATCCTTGAGAGAACTCTTTCCTTGGTGAGGTTGTTCATCAAGAAGAACTCTTGGTGTGGTGTTATCAAGAGTTGAAGGAAGTTCCTTGGTGAGGTTGTTCATCAAGAAGAACTCTTGGTGTGGTGTTATCAAGAGTTGAAGAAAGTTGCCTTGGTGAGGTTGTTCATCAAGAAGAACTCTTGGTGTGGTGTTATCAAGAGTTGAAGGAAGTTGCCTTGGTGAGGTTGTTCATCAAGAAGAACTCTTGGTGTGGTGTTATCAAGGGTTGAAGGAAGTTGCCTTGGTGAGGTTGTTCATCAAGAAGAACTCTTGGTGTGGTGTTATCAAGGGTTGAAGGAAGTTACCTTGGTAAGGTTGTTCATCAAGAAGAACTCTTGGTGTGGTGTTATCAAGGGTTGAAGGAAAAAGTCTTGGTAGGCTTGGGCATTTGCCCCATTGGGTCCGGGGCCCCGGTCGGACCCGGTCCAATGGGGCGGGTCTGGACCCGTCCCGAAGCCTCATAGGGGCGGGTCTGGGGCAAAATTTTTTTGCCCCGGCCGGGGCGGGTCCGGGTCCGGGTCCAACGCTTGGACCCGTAGACCCGCCCCGCCCCGCAAGGTTCAAGAGTGTGTTTCTAAAATTTTAAAATTTTTGGACTGTGATGTAATTTTTTAGGTTATATTTGTTAAACTTTTTTTATATATAAATTCTTAATAATTTTACAACCAATGCAAATACTTTAATAAAAATTACATTTTAATTAATAATTAACATCTTTTAATATATTAACATCAATTTAGTCATGTTATAATGACAAAATAAAATATTTGTATTTTATAATAATTGAATTTGTATAATATATACAATCTTAATATAGATTATTAAGTCCTAATTAAATTATTGTAATATTAACAAGATTATTTTTAAAATATATATCTTTAATATAATCAATATATTATTTTCTAAATATGTAAATAGAAATATGATAAAAATAATCTTAAAACCTTAAACATATGATTTTTTATAATTTAAATTAATTAAGTAAATTAGGAATGTTTTATAAATACATAATGTTAATTAATTGATATATGCCAATCATATTATTACTATTATTAGATTGAAACTAAATCAACATGCTATTAAAAAATTATTTAGTTGTATTATCAACTATTTAAAAAATTATCAATTAACTAGTTTACAAATAATAATACACTTTGAACATTATTTTTAATAAAGTATGTAACATTATTACTAATATAATCAAATGGCAATTAATGGTAATTAAATATTTGTATTTTATAGTAATTAAATTTGTATAATATATACAATCTTGATATAGATTACTAAGTATTAATTAAATTATTGCAATATTAACAAGATTATTTTAAAAATGTATATCTTTAATATAATCAATATATTACTTTCTAAATATGTAAATAGAAATATGATAAAAATAATCTTATAACCTTAAATATATTATTTATCGTAAATTGGTAATTTAAATTAATTAATTAAATTATCAATGTTTCATAAATATATATAATGTTAATTAATTAGTATATACCAATCATATTATTACTATTATTATATTAAAATTAAATCAACATACTATTGAAAAATTATTTAATTGTATTATCAACTATTTGAAAAAATATTAATTAACTAGTTTACAAGAATAATACACTTTTAACATTATTTTTAATAAAGTATGTAACATTATTGCTAATAAAATCAAATAGTAATTAAATATTTTTATATAGTAATTAAATTTGTATAACATCTACAATCTTGATATAGATTACTAAGTACTAATTAAATTATTGTAATACTACCAGGATTATTTTAGAAGTGTATATCTTTAATATAATCAATATATTACTTTCTAAATATGTAAATAGAAATATGATAAAAATAATCTTATAACTTTAAATATATGATTTATATTAATTTTAATTGATTAATTAAATTATTAATGTTTCATGAATATTTATAATATTAATTAATTAGCATACACCAATCATATTATTACTATTATTAGATTGAAATTAAATCAACATGCCATTAAAAAATTATTTAATTATATTATCAATTATTTTAAAATTTATCAATTAACTAATTTACAAGCAACAATACACTTTTAACATATTTTTAATAGAGTATATAACATTATTATTAATAAAATCAAGTATTAATATACAACCATTTTAATTTTAGTTTAAAGATTTATTATTTTTATGTTGTTAAAAAATGATCATAGTTATAAATGATATGATGAGAAATTGATAAGGGAGTTATTTGTAAAAATGTAAATGTTACAGGGGATGAAATCGTAAAAATATAAAGATTATAGGGGTGTTATGTAATATTTTAAATATGGGCGGGGCGGGTATGGATCCGCTGAAAATTTTTTTGCCCCGCCCCGCCCCGCCCCGCAAAGGGGCAATGGGGCGGGGCGGGGCAAAAAAAATTTCAGCGGGGCGGGGCTGGATACTTGCTGCCCCGTACCCGCCCCGCCCCGGTTCCAAGCCTAAGTCTTGGTGAGGTTGTTCATCAAGCAAGTTGTAAAGGTTTCTACAACTTAGTGGAGAACTTAGCTCGTGGAGCTAGGAGCCCGTGGAAGTAGGCAAGGTTTGCCGAACCACGTAAATTGAGTTTGCACTTTCTCTATCCCTTTCCTCTTTACATTTACTTGCACTTGTGATTGTTCAATATTGTTATGCTCTTGATTGCATCTTAGATAACTTATATTTTCATCTTCTTCACCTTTATTCTCAAAGAAAGGGTGAACTAATTTTAATCTTTCAAGAAAAGTTTTCTAAATCCATTTTTATAAATAAAAACCCAATTCACCCCCCCTCTTGGGTTGCCATACCTGGGTCAACAAGTGGTATCAGAGCAAGGTTGCTCATTTTTTTAAAATCTTAACCGATTTTGAGCTATGACAACTTTTAATTCAATTCATATGTTAAGGGACTTTCTATCTCTAGACCTCCATTTTTTAATGAAAGTGATTACTCTTATTGGAAAACTAGAATGATTATTTTCTTGAAATCTTTTGATTATGATTTGTGGTCTATTGTTTTGGAAGGACCTTTTGTTCCTACCAAAATTGAAAATGGGGAATGCATGCTTAAAGAACCTAAAGAGTTTAGTGAAGATGATAAAAAGAAATTGAGTTTGAATGCTAAAGCTATGAATGTGTTGTATTGTGCTCTAGATAGAAATGAGTTTAATAGAATATCTACTTGTTCTACGGCACAAGAAATATGGCACACACTTGAAGTAACTCATGAAGGAACTAGTCAAGTTAAAGAATCCAAAATTAGTATGCTAGTTCATAGTTATGAGCTTTTTAAGATGAAATCGGATGAATCAATTTCTGAAATGTTTACTAGATTTACGGATATTATTAATAGTTTGAAATCTCTTGGTAAATCTTATTCTAATGTTAAAATGGTGAGAAAGATTCTTAGGTGTCTACCAAAATCTTGGGAGCCAAAGGTGACGGCAATTCAATAAGCGAAGGACCTCACCAAACTACCATTAGAAGAACTTATGGGTTCTCTCATGACTCATGAAATCACCTTGAAGGAGAATGAAGAAGATTTCAAGAAAAAGAAAAATATCGCTTTCAAATCTTCAACAAAGAAGATGATGAGTCCGACAATGAAGGAGATGATGAAGATCTTGCATTCATCACAAGAAAGCTAAAAAGGATGATTAGAAGAAACCAAGGATTCAAGAAGAATTCTAGAAGAGAGTACAAATGGCAAAGCTCAAAGCAAGATAAGAAAAATGATCAAGTCATTTGCTATGAGTGCAAGAAACCGGGACATGTAAAGATGGATTGTCCTTACTTCAAGAGTCAAAACAAGAAATCCAAAGCAATGAAAGCCACAAATTGGGATGATAGTGAAGTTAGCTCCACCGAAGAAGAAGATTGCGAAGTGGCAAACATGTGCTTCATGGCTTTAAGTGAAGATGAGGTAAGTATTCTAAACTATGACCCTAAACTTTCATATGATGAATTACTTGAAGCATTCCAAAATTTACATGTGCAAGTTGATAAGCAAAATTCAAAAATCAATGCTTTCAAAAAGAAGTCAAAAATCATGTTATCTCAATTAGAAGAGTTGGTGGAAATAAATGAAGCTTTAGAAAATGAAAATGAAATTTTAAAGCAAAAAGATTTTCAAAGTTTGGAAAACCAAATGCATTTATTAAAAACTGAAAATGAAATTTTAAAACAAAAGGATTTTGATAAATTGGAGAAAGAAAATGTTATTTTGAAAAAGAAAAATAATGACTTAAGAAATATTGTTGATAGTTTTACAAAAAGCACAAAAAATTCGAATTCTATGTTACAAAAACAAAAGTGTGTTTTTGATAAAAAAGGGCTAGGATATAAAAGTCATAAAAATCAAAAGTATTTTAAAAACTATTTTGTTCATGCATTTTCTAGGAATAATCCTAATCATTCATGTAATTATTGTTGAAAAAAAGGACACAAAATGCATTCTTGTTACATTAAAAGAAATCCTAATTTGAAACAAATATGGATTCCAAAAAGCGCCATAACTAACCCTCAAGGATTTAAGAACATTTGGGTACCAAAAAGTCGCTCTTTTAATGTTGATTGTAGAAACAAAGTAGTGGCAAACAGAAGTGGTACTTAGATAGTGGATGCTCAATGCATATGACCGGAGATGCCTCTAAGTTCTCAAGATTAGTCATGAAGAAAGGAGGATATATGACCTTCGATGATAATGCCAAAGGAAGGGTAATCGAACATGGTGATATTGGTAACCCTTCTTCACTTATTATTAAAAATATTTTGCTTGTTAATGGTTTGAAACATGATTTGATTAGCATTAGTTAATTGTGTGATAAGGGATATTTTGTTACTTTTGAACATAATAGATGTGTGATTAAGCATGTTAGTAACAATAAGACATTATTTGTTGGTAATAGATGTGGTAATATTTATACAATTGATATTGATGTTAATGATCATGTAGAAAAGTGTTTCATTATTAATCATGATGCTTGGTTTTGACATAGAAGGCTAGGTCATGCTAGCATGGACACAATTTCAAAAATTTTTAAAAATGATTTAGTTGATGGTCTTCCAAAAATAAAATTTGAAAAGGATAAGATTTGTGATGCTTGTCAATTTGGAAAACAAGTGAGAAATTCTTTTAAACAAAAGAAATTTATTTCAACAAATAAACCTCTACAATTACTTCATTTGGATTTATTTGGACCATCAAGAACTCAAAGTCTTGGTGGAAAGTATTATGTTTTGTTATTGTAGATGATTATTCAAGATTCACTTGGGTGTTATTCTTGAAAACTAAAAATGAGGCCACACAAGCTTTTTTAAAATCTGTAAAAAGAGTCCAAAATCAAAAAGGTTATTCCATTATGTCCATTAGGAGTGATCATGGTGGTGAAGTAGACAATGTTGCATTTGAAAATCTTTGTGATGAAAATGGTGTTGAACATAATTTTTTTGCACCTAGAACTTCACAACAAAATGGTGTTATTGAGAGGAAAAATAGGACTATCCAAGAAATGGCTATGACCATGTTACTTGAAAATAATTTACCAAAATATTTTTGGGTCAAAGCCGTTAATGCCGCATGCTTTATAATCAATAAAGTCCATATTAGAGCTTTAATAAAGAAAACTCCTTATGAACTTTGGAAAGGAAGAAAACCCAATATTGGATTTTTTAAAGTTTTTGAATGTAAATGTTTTATTTTAAACACCAAGGATAACCTTGAAAATTTTGATGCAAAAGCCGATATTGGAATTTTTTGTTGGCTACTCCAACCATAGTAAGGCATATAGAGTTTTTAACAAAAAGACTCTTACTATTGAAGATTCTATGCATGTTGAATTTGATAAAACTAATGTGATTTCTTCAAAGAATTTAGATGATGATATTGTTGAGTAGAAAAACAAATCAAGGAATCAAGGTTTGATGAAAAGAGCCAAGATCAATTACAACTTCAACAAGAAAAGCTTGAGGAAGTAAATGATTCTTCCCAAGAATTACCAAAGGAATGGAGGTATGCAAAAGCTCACCCTAAAGATCTCATTATTGGTGAACCATCACAAGGTATGAAAACTAGATATTCTTTTAAGAATTTTTGTAATCATTTTGCTTTTGTCTCTCAATTTGAACCAAAATCTTTTAAAGAAGCCGAAAATGACGAAAGTTGGATTTTTGCTATGCAAGAATAATTGAATCAATTTGAGAGAAATCAAGTTTGGGAATTAGTCCCTAGACCCAAAAATCATTCTATTATAGGCACTAAATGGATTTTTAGAAATAAAGTAGATGAAAATGGCACCATTATTAGAAAAAAAGCTAGACTTGTTGCTCAATGATACAATCAAGAAGAAGGTATTGATTATGAGGAAACCTTTGCACCGGTTGCTAGATTAGAATCAATTAGAATGTTGTGTGCATTTGCATGTTATAAAAATTCTATATTATATAAAATGGATGTCAAAAGTGCATTTTTAAATGGTTACATTATGGAGGAAGTATATGTAGAGCAACCTCTTGGTTTTCAAAATCATGATTTTCCAAACCATGTTTTCAAACTCAAAAAAGCACTTTATGGCTTGAAACAAGCTCCAAGAGCATGGTATGATAGATTGAGCAAAATTCTCATTGATAATGGTTTCGAAATGGAAAAAGTTGATACTACTCTTTTTGTTAAAACAAAAAATGATGATTTATTAATTGTTCAAATCTATGTTGATGATATATATTTGGTGCTACTAATGTCTCTATATGTGAGGAATTTTCCAAGTGCATGCAACAAGAATTTGAAATGAGCTTAATAGGAGAATTAAATTTCTTCCTTGGACTTCAAATCAAGCAATAAATAGATGGGATCTTCATTAATCAAGCTAAATACACAAGAGATCTTCTCATAAAGTTTGGCATGGATAATTCAAGGACATATAACACACCTATGGGTACATTAACCAAGCTTGACAAAGATGAGTAAGGAAAAGATGTTGAGGTAACAAAATATCGAGGTATGATTGGCTCTCTTTTGTATTTAACTGCTAGTAGACTTGATATTATGTTTAGTGTGTGTATGTGTGCTAGATTTCAATCTTGTCCAAAGGAATCTCACCTTAAGGCTGTCAAAAGGATATTTAGATATTTTCTTGAAACCATAAATCTAGGTCTTTGGTATCCTAAATGTGATAATTTTGATCTAATTAGTTATTCTGATGCGGACTTTGCTGGAAGTCTTCTTGATAGAAAGAGCACTAGTGGCTCTTGCCATTTTCTAGGACATGCATTAGTCTCATGGTTCAGTAGAAAATAAAATTCTGTTGCCTTATCAACCACGGAAGCCGAGTATATTGCAGTAGGAAGTTGTTGTGCACAATCCCTTTGGATGAAACAAATTTTAAAAGATTATAGTGTGGTATTTGATCATATTCCCATCAAATGTGACAATACAAGTGCCATCAACATTTCAAAAAATCCCATACAATACTTTAGGACTAAGCATATGGAGATTAGACATCATTTTATTAGAGATCATGTGCAAAAAGGTAATATTTCTTTAGAATTTATTCCCACCGATAAACAATTAGCCAATATATTTACTAAACCCCTTAGTGAAGATAGATTTTGCATAATTAGAAGAGAATTAGGCATGTTGGATATGTCTTAATTTTGCTTTAATATGATAATCTTTGAATGGTAGCATGTGTTAAGGGGGAGAATATATTTAGGGGGAGTAGTTAATTTGATTACATTTTTTGATGATAACAAAAAGGGGAGAAATATTTGGATTGCTTATATTCATAACAAGTGCCATTTTTTTGTTTATTCTTGATTTTATTTTCATTCTTTATTTTAGATACTATTTGAAAACAATCAATGGTTTGTCATCATCAAAAAGGGAGAGATTGTTAGCCCTAAGGCTACATGATAATTTTGATGATAACAATACACATTGATTCATTGAGTTTACTAACATATTTATTTATGTGCAAGAGTAAGATCATTGAAATAATTGTAAAATCAATAAGAGACTTATTAAAATGAAGTGTTGAAGCTAAGGAGAAGACTGCATGTTAAAGGCACCAAAGTTTAAGAACAAGGATTGACTCAAGGAATGTGATACATGAGCAATATTCAATCAATTGGTCATATATATCTCCATAGAGGTCCAAATAACATGATTCTTGAGCTTTTAAAAATCTTACTCAATTTATAACACTTCATATGTTTTAAAGAAATTCAAATTTCAAGTGTAAGGTTGTCCAAATCATCATGCAAGTTGAAAGACAAATGGAAGCAGCTGACATGAGCATCAAATACTCTTTTAGACATATCTTGAGCTAGAAAAATCAAAATAACTTAATTCTTGCGGCATTGGAAAGAGGACATAATGATGCACATTTCATATATTTTGAAGAAATTCAAATTTCAAATGGAAGGCCAACATAATTGACATGCAATTCGGTGGACTGACACAGAGAAGAAAAATCAACTCATATGAGCACCGAATGATTTTTTGTCCATATCTTGAGATAGAGACATCCAAATACTTTGATTCTTAATGTTTTGGAAATATTATTCAAATATTCAGATCTTTTATGTTTTGAAAAAATTCAAATTTCAAACGAAATGCTGACAAAATTATCATTCAATTCGGTAGACTGACACAAGGAAAAAAAATCAAGTCACATGAGCACCGAATGGTGTTTTGGCCATATCTTGAGCTACAGATATCCAAATGACTTGGTTCTTGATGCGTTGAATTCGGTGGACTGACACAGAGAAGAAAAATCAACTCACATGAGCACCAAATGATGTTTTGTCCATATCTTGAGATAGAGACATCCAAATGCTTTGATTCTTAATGTTTTGAAAATATTATTCAAATATTCAGATCTTTTATGTTTTGAAAAAATTCAAATTTCAAACGAAATGCTGACAGAATTATCATTCAATTCGTTGGACTGACACAAGGAAAAAAAATCAAGTCACATGAGCACCGAATGGTGTTTTGGCCATATCTTGAGCTACAGATATCCAAATGACTTGGTTCTTGATGCGTTGGAAAGCTTATTCAAATTTGCAGATCTTTTATGTTTTGCATATTTTCAAATTTCAAACGAAACATTGAAAACAAAATGATAGAAAAGATTACGGTTTTTATGGTGGGCAGAAAATTTGGAGTTAGTGTCTTCACTTGATTAAGTTCTTCCCAATTGCCTATAAAAGGAGCCCTTCTCCCATGCATTCAGCAAGAGCAAGAGAAGCATCTATCAAGCAAAAAAAACAAGAGAAATATCAAGTCTAGAGAGCTTTTATATTCTTTATCTACTCTTTGAAGAGAGTTATACTTTTGTTGTAAAAATTTCTTTGTTCTTGTATTGTGGTGAGAGTGAGATCTTCTTGTAAAGGATAAAAGTTATCCTTGAGAGAACTCTTTCCTTGGTGAGTTTGTTCATCAAGAAGAACTCTTGGTGTGGTGTTATCAAGAGTTGAAGGAAGTTTCCTTGGTGAGGTTGTTCATCAAGAAGAACTCTTGGTGTGGTGTTATCAAGAGTTGAAGGAAGTTGCCTTGGTGAGGTTGTTCATCAAGAAGAACTCTTGGTGTGGTGTTATCAAGAGTTGAAGGAAGTTGCCTTGGTGAGGTTGTTCATCAAGAAGAACTCTTGGTGTGGTGTTATCAAGAGTTGAAGGAAGTTGCCTTGGTGAGGTTGTTCATCAAGAAGAACTCTTGGTGTGGTGTTATCAAGAGTTGAAGGAAGTTGCCTTGGTGAGGTTGTTCATCAAGAAGAACTCTTGGTGTGGTGTTATCAAGGTTGAAGGAAGTTGCCTTGGTGAGGTTGTTCATCAAGAAGAACTCTTGGTGTGGTGTTATCAAGAGTTGAAAAAGTCTTGGTGAGGTTGTTCATCAAGCAAGTTGTAAAGATTTCTATAACTTAGTGGAAAGCTTAGCTCGTGGAGCTAGGAGCCCGTGGACGTAGGCAAGGTTTGCCAAACCACGTAAATTGAGTTTGCACTTTCTCTATCCCTTTCCTCTTTACATTTACTTGCACTTGTGATTGTTCAATATTGTTATGCTATTGATTGCATCTTAGGTAACTTATATTTTCATCTTCTTCACCTTTATTCTCAAAGAAATGGTGAACTAATTTTAATCTTTCAAGAAACGTTTTCTAAATCCATTTTTATAAATAAAAACCCAATTCACCCCCTCTCTTGGGTTACCATACCTGGGTCAACACACTAGTCTTTACCGGATTCATGTAATCTCTGAGGGTTCTTCGTTGGTTTTGATCATTTTGTTGGGAACGGTTGTCCCCTTCATCTATGAACTTTTCCATTAGATTGTCAGCCATGTTTTCCAAGGAAGATGATGTTTTTCTAACAAGTCTACCACTAGATATTCGTGACCAAATTTTCATGCAAGAAGGAGAGAAGAAAAGAGAAGAAAAGATGAACACAAAAAAAAAAGATTTAGATCTAAGATGAGAAAAGAGAACACTTACAATTTTCCACGCCAATTTTTACCTTCCCAGGCAACGGTGCCAAAAACTTGACATATCCGAAAAAGGATTGTCTCCTAAGTATATGAGCGTCAAAGTAATAAACCCGGTGAGATCGAGGTCAATCCACGAAAAAGGGGATTTTAGCGCTATAAAACTATAAGGTAAGCAAATATGATATGAACGATTCAAAGAGATGACAAGATAATATCAACATATATGAGTAAAGAACAAGTTCTTAAACAATAAATAAGAATAACCCAAGAGAAATTAACACAATAATAATGAGAGCTAAGGTTAGGGGATTCGCCCTTGATATTTCGAATAAGGATAAACAACCCATTTTAGTTATATGAATTATATTTGCTTCGTTACCAATATTTATACCACTACTTGTAAATGGGTTCAAGCATCCAATGTGTCAATCTCCATATGTCGACAACAAATCAAGGTTCCTAACTAGATTCGTGTCGGTGAGAAAAAACCATACGACATCTAGAAAGAATCTAAGCATTTGATGTGCCAAGGATTGTCTACAATGGATCAAGACCTCCACTTTACAAGTGGTGTCAAGATTGATTAAGAAAGTAAATATAAATCATATAAAATAAACAATATAAAATTATGACAATTAAGCACATATCAAAGGATTAGAGAATCCTTACTCTCATATCAAAGGTTTCACCCTTTCACCTTAGCAAGAGAGAAATTAAAAAGACATTATAAGAGAAAGAAAAAAAATTGCAAGAAAAAAAAGATTTATTAATAGCATAAACATACAAAAGACAAACACAATACAAGATCCCAGCAAGGCCAAGATGTCCCAATGGGTCATAAGGCACCTTTATTTATAGATACATTCAGGGGCAAAGTTATCAAATTATAAAGGAATAGTTGTCAAATGTTAGGTGAACTAACTTTGACCATTGGGATCATTAGGTGCACCACTTTGACCACCGATTTTGACTTTGAAATATTAAGCATTTTAATTACATGTCTTCATGAAAGTTGTAGATATTTCTCTCAGCTTTCTATAACATATTAATTTTCACAATTTGGATACGTATTTTGAGAGATATGGTCCAAATACTGAGGCCTGGTTAGACTAGGCTGAGACTGTAGATAGGTTCACTTCAAGCCCAATTTTGGTCCACTAAGAGCCCGAATTTGATGATACTTATGAAATGTAATCTTGTAGATAATTGAATCAGCTTTCCAAAACATTAAGATTTGCACCATTCTGATCTATAAATAGAATGTTATGCCTATTTTACCGAACCTACATCAAAACTAAAATTAAGAGAAAGTTAATTCAAAGGATATAAAGACTACAAATATGCTTAAGTTGAGGAATTTAATGACACTATTAATGCAATATAATGAATTAAGCTCTCATTAAGCATACATATTTAAGTGTTCATCACCATACGTGTCAAGACACAATGATGAGACCAAGAGATATATCGGAGTTGCCACTCGGATAGTTAACTATAGGGAAAATTAGATGATAGTTTCTGATCCCTTGCTTCTAGATATAACTACTCATCATCCCTTCAGAGTCAAGTTCAGGAAGTTAGGTGCAAGTTACACCCACCCAGACATTAATCTGCCTCCACTAGGGCCTATCGATTCTAAGTTCTAAGTCACTAATGCTAAGTTTTTATTATACACACACAACTACATTTTATCTTGTTATTATATGTGAGTAAACAGTTTATATGCATACATAGAAAGGGGAGGAGAATCGATTACATAGCCACAAAACATGGGGGAATGGGTAAGGGATTACAATAGTTCAAATGATTTTGCAATGAATTAAATATTACTATAAGCTAAATATATTTTGTATGAATCCTTCATCATTAAGTAAAGGCATTAGCAATGATAAGCATGATAAAGCATAATTAAATTAAACGATAAATTGAACATGGCATTTCTGTACTAATCATGACATTATGGATTACCAATTAACTACACTAAATATGTATAATTAACCACTAATCATCATGTAATTAATCACCAATTGACCATTAATCATGGCATAATTAACAACTAATCAACTACATAATTATCTACTAATCATGGCATAATTAATTAACTATTACTAATCCTAGACTAAATATGACATAATTAATTACTACCAATTAAACTATTCCTAAACTAAGCATAACATAATTAATTACTAAAAATTATAATAAACTTATCATGGCAATTAACAAAAATAAACATAAACTTAAATATGAGAAAAGGCCCTTTGAATTGATCCTTCCTCTGATCGCTATCACAGGAAGAATCTTGACTGTAGAGAACATTAAAACACTGATTTTCTAGGTATTTTCATCCCAAAATCTGCTTACCTCGAATTAGAAGCCGTCTTCCTTGTATAGGCCCAAGTTGGACAGAAAATGAGCTCTTTTCCCAATATGGTACTGTGGCAAAAGGCACACGCCTATAGTACCACAGGCGCATGCCTCTATTAAAGGCTTGGAAACCTAAAGGCGCTCGTGCGCCGCCTCTAGCAATTATAGGCGCTCATGTGCCGCCTCTTACGGTTAGAGGCGCTCCCGCATCGCCTCTTATGTTTAGAGATGCTTGTGTGCCACCTATAGAACAAAAGGCGCTTGTATGCCACCTATAGAACGAAAGGCGCTTATACGCTACCTTTTGTGCTATAAGCATATGCCTCTAGTGCTAAAGGCACAAGCCCTAGCCTAAAAGTGCCAACCATATTTTTGGATCTTAACATCAATGCTTATCGTTTAAGGTCGATCTGCATATGCGTCATGCAGACATGATTCCTCGGGTCTCAACCACTCCTTACCAATACCATATTGGTCCTAAGCCTATTTGGCTTTCTAACCCATTTTCAGTGTTGAATCTTGGTGTTTTTGTAGCTCAAAACAATCCTCTAATTGATGTCTCTGATTATCATTATTGGACCTAAAAATCATAAGAAAAATTCCAATGCTTACATATGGTACAAAAGGTTTTAACATAAACCATATCTAACATAATACCAATCTCGTCTGATCAACTCTTTTTACCATCTTACCTTTTATTTTAGCTCAATTATTATTAATGACCAATTTACCCCCAAGTGGCCTTTGGTCCAGCATATTGAGCTAAAATAGGTTTTATGTCTCTCATTTGTGTCAATCAAACCATAACCTATTCTAAGAACCTCATGGGTGGCTTAGGTCAAGTTGATCTAAAGAGAGACATTATTAGATATTGAATTTGTTTGGTATTTGGGCTTGGGCTCCTAAATACCTATTCATAATAGCCTCTTACACGAGATACCAGCTAGTTTTAGTTTAATTTTAGTTTTGGGCAATTGCATATTGTAACTAATAAGTCCTTTTTAATTATATATTTGTATATTGTATATGATATTTACAGGCACCATTGTATATTGAATTTTTTCCATCATTATTATTTGATGATGCATTTGTACATTGCATGAGACATGGGCTGTCATTGGCCCTTTAGGCTTGATACAAAATGGGCATCAACAAGATTTAAATCTCTTCAACCACTTGAACCAGGCAGCTAACAAGTTGCTCAATTGAATTAGTGAAACGGGGAGGTGGAGGCAGGTTGCCACCGCCTGCTTTCAATTAAAACTAGCTGCTGGGTTTTGAAAACTACGTGCGTACACAACTACACCAATATAAAGGGCGTTACATAACCCAACTGATATATATACAATTCATATAATCTTCCTTGAGAAAAATGGTGGCGGTTGAATTTTTTTACAGAGTGACTAAGGGAAGCTGACCTTTTTTTTTTTTTGGGTGTAAAAGGGGATGCATGTAAGGCTTATTATTGGTGCAAGAATTGTTTGTGCAATAGTTGGTTGATCAACATAAGGACAGATGGCCATTAACTGGCAAAAGAATGACGTGAACATGGGGAGGAAGATTTATTTGTGCTAAAGCTTCTAAACAATATTCCTAAATCCTCTTATTAATATATATATATATATATATATATATATATATATATATATATATATTAAGTGGTCTTAGGACGTTCATGTATAAGAAAAAGCCCTAGATCCATTTTTTACCGATTTTTCTACAGTTGATTCATCCAACTAGGAATAGTTCCAACAAGTATTGTACTCTTTTATTTTATTATGAAAAAAAAGCCTATTCGAATATTTATTAAACCTACTAGGAATAAATAACTATCATCCAAATGATAAAAATCTAATAAAACAAAAATATTGACAAACTATCCCATAATTAACTGCTAAGTGGTCTTTTGTACATACTTATCCATAGTGTTGGAGCCACATAGGGATGAGAAGGGGCCTAAACCCCTCCTGGAAACTTTTAAAACTTCTATAATTTTGAGATTTTTACAGAACGCCTCTTCTAAGTTTTCGTTTTAATTTTTATCCTCATAAAATTTACTTTATCTCGCAGTACTTTTTATTTCTTGAGATAAATTTTATACAATCAACAAATGTATATAAACAAAACAATTTAGTGATTTTCTTTACTTCTTTTTCATTTCTATAAATTAATTTTTTTTAGTTATAACTATTTTTATATACTTTTACCCAATCTTTTTCTCTTTTTTTTTTTTTTGCCTCATTAAATTATTTTTCTAGCTCCTCCATCACTGCTCACACAAACGCTAAGATTACAAGAGAGTGATATACAATAATTTAAGTTGTGAATATTAAAAGATATGTATTCTTTTCCGCAAAGGTTATTTAATATATTTTATGATATAATTTGTCATGTACAAAAACAATCAAATTGAAAAAAGAAAATTTAAGGAATCAAAGATTCTCCTATTTTTAGAGAAGGTAAGCTCTTGTAAATAATAAGCATTAAAATAATGAAATATTAATTTGTGGTTGATATTTGATTAAAGGTTTAACTTTGGGACTTTTTAGTTATCACCAATATTAGTTGCGGATATGATAAAGCAATGCCTAATTGACCTTTGAAGATGCGTATATGGGCTAGACAACCCATTGGGCCTGTCTCGGTTTCAAAAGATTGTTTACACCACTTTGGGTCCAATTCATCCACAAATAGCTCTCAAATCTCAATCAAGTTTCATATTTTAGAAAATCTTAGATAAATTTATAACTGTTCTTAAAACGCAAAAAAGAAAAAGAAAAATTTCGGTGTATATTATGAATAATGAATTCATAACTTAACAATAATTCCCAAATGGATAATCTCCAAAATAAGTTATTGATGCGTTCGAAACTAGCAAGTATACTAGTCGCACAAGTAATAAAGTGATGAGTAAGATATCGTTCCCACGAGGATTGATTCTAATTGAATTTGTTATTTCCAGCAACAATAAACTAAACAGGGGGGATTTTTGTTGAATGCTTTACTAAATGAAATAAGAATGCAAGTAAAGAATAACAAAACAGAAAGTAAATTTGAATGAAAAATCAATGGGAGAAAGCTGGTTAAGGGATCCTTCTCTACCACAAGATATGGATTTGCGAATTAATTGTAGAATTGTCATCTAATTACAGCATTGAAGTTATCAACCGTAGATAATAACAAGCTCTATTACCCCAATCTTTCCTTACTTTGTTGTTAAATAAAACAAGCTCTTTATTTAATCTCTATCCATTAAACAACCTAGAACAAGCTCTCTGAGTTTAATTCAATGGATGCATTATGATAAGAAAGATAGGTTGATCTAAGCAATAAACACACAAGCTCGGATTATTTAACTTAGGTTATATTCTCCAATTGTAATCTCTGATCACAATTTTGCTACTAATGATTAGAAATTCAAGACAATTACGGATCAAGATTTCTAGTCTAGCAATAAATCACAACCAGATTATATTCAGTTGGCCACTCAAATACAATCAGCAAGCAATCATAAGCATTAAATATGGGAGAATACAAGCAACTTCAATTAGAGAATTGGATAACAATTCCTTACACAATCAACTTACAAAAACCATATCAGGGGCTTTGAAATCACCCTCAACCAATTCAGATTCAGTTACACATGTTTAAGAACGTGGTAAATACAATACAACATGGAGACATTCCAGAAAATGAAAGGGAAGGGAAAAACTTAGCAAATTTGATGTAATTCTCTTTGGATTGTAGTTCTTCCTCTTTCCAAGCTTCCTTTCTCCTTCAAGAACTCCAAGAGATGAAAGAATTCCAGAGCTGCAGCCTCCACCACGTTCTCCCCTCTTCAAGTTATCAAAATAAAACCCTAAAATGTGTTTAAATACTCTGCTACAGTGAATTGCTACAGTGCCCCGTATTATACATGCTACAGTGACTTGTGGAATTATATTTCTATACATCTCACACTGTTTTGATTAGAACTTTTGGTACACTGAATGGATTTATAAACCGTAAATTTCTCCAGAAAATAGACTTCGAGAGCTTTCCAACGGTATATAATATGTCGTCGGGTTCATTGTATATCAATACAATTAAATCCGAGAAGATCACTGACAGAGGTGAAAATGAAGGGTTTTACTCCATTTTTGTGCAAGTTACTCCAAAACTCCTACAAACATCAAAACCACACAAAAACATAAAAATACCAAGGAATATAGCAAAGAAACATGGACGAATTGATATAAAAGTAATACATAAATAGACACCTATCAGTTATCCATCAAGTTTCTTAGGGAACAGCACTGCAAAATCAAATAACCAATTAATCAACTCAAGTTATGGTCCCATTATGGTATTGAGTTTGATAATATTTATCTATCTCCAAGAGCTTTGAAATTGAAATAAAAATATATACACATACGATATTTTGCGGAAAGATTTTCTAAGATCGATAACATCAAAGATAAAACTCAACTTTATTAAAAATAGACATATATAACTTATAATCGGGCAATTGCTGCCTTGTAAAAGTTATCATAATTACTCTCATTACCCTGTAGCAATTTCTTATCAAGTTGCGTTAAATACATAATATAAAAACCATTTTAGAGAAGTTAAAAAAATGATATTGTTAAAGAAAACATTTTTTATGAAATGTTTTTAGAGAATATTTGGGAAAGCTAATTGCTTTGCACGTTGGCTAGCATGTGGAATTGACAATTTTATCTTTACTTCATTTTAAGCTATGCCATGACGTACTTCTTGGTTTTACTTATTAGCCCTCTGATTGTTTCTAAATATTACTACAATTATTTTGTAACCATTTACGGTGAGGTAAATCTAATTCAAACCCCTAAATTCAGATTGACAACACTGACGATACCACTATTAATAGAGTGTCATTCCAATTTATTTTAACCATTCATTTCTTTCGACATTGAAAATTGTTGAGGTGATCTCACATTGGTCATGGAAAGGATTGGCGGTTAGTTTATATGTATGAAAGAAATTTTCACCCCTTAAGCTAGCTTTTGATGCTAAGAATGTCCAATATCATCCAACATTCTGGTATCAAAACTATTATGATATATTTTATTTCAAAACCACGAGAAATATATTGGATACGAGATAGGTAACATTTTACATTTGTTAATTATCATAATTATTTGAATTCATAAAACATTCCAATTAAGAATTAACGTAAACCTTAGTAAACTTAGGCGTTAGGAGACAATCTCATCTCATTTGATTTAAAGTTCAAAGAAAGCTGGTTCTGTTAAATGAAAGAGGGTTAATTAATTTAATAATTAAATATAAATTTAAAAATAATATAATAAGACACATCTCCCAAAATTACTAGACAGGAAGACTACAATTTGGTGTTTTGAGTCATTCAATACATAGAAAAATAATAAATTTAGTAATTCGATGACATTAAATAAAATAAAAAGGGCAAGACCGCGTATATATTCTGAATAAAAAACAAATATAAATGGGAGACAGACCAAACAAAGATTAAATTAAAAGGACATTAATTTTTATTCATAAGACAAGCTTTGAAACCGAGGAAAGCTTACTGTACTCTAAAAGTTAAAAAAGGAGACAAATAATCACAGCCATAACACTAATTAATTTATCTATACTTCAAATTAATTTATAATTCAAAAGCCTACATGATATTACATTCCATTCTACCTAATTTTGGCCCTTCTAGGTTTAATAATTTGATAAATATATAAAAGCAACCATAGGGATGATGGAGGGTCATGCTATGTTATGAGCAACTATACTAAATACTTCGATCAGAGGTAAGGGTGATTGAATCGGCAAATTGACGAAATAATGTAGAGAATGGTCAAGTTGTCACAATTTCTTTGAATTGTTATCAAACTCCAATTTATTTTCGTTGGTTAGGTAAGTATCTGACTGTCAAGCAACACTAGATATCTTTCGGGCACAATTGCAGGCTGTTGAACTTCATGTATGTAGTCAAAAACATGAAGGTATATTCATCTTTAGGTATCTAACTTAATCAGCTACTTAATACATAACAACCCCAATACATGTTTGGAAATTAGAAAATTAAATTTTGAAAAGATAAATTGATTGGATTCTTTAAAATTATTCCCTGTACTTGGATTAACTAATAATTTGTGGAGTAGCTAATTAATGAACTATATACAATAAAGTACTCCATTCACTATCTAGTTAAACAATAATAAGCCATGAATGATGATATTAATTAGAGACGAATATTGCAATCATTTCCTAACTTTTGATTTTAAGGTTGATTCAAAGTTTAAACAAGCACAAAGTGGAAGTGAACCTTTTGGCATATAAAGTACATATATTTATTTTTATTTGTGTTACTTACTTTTAGAGACAATCTTATATATAAATTATTAATGGTGAAGAATATAACAATTAATAATAAATATTTGTACATGTATAAAAAGAAAGGGAAAGAAATCACTGATCTTTCCTAGATTTGATTCAATGATAAACAACCCTTTAGTTAGAAAAATGAAATCGCTTTGAGTTATATTTAAAAGTAATAATACCACACTTATAAAGTTTGTATATGTAATTTGATTGTCACTTATATATATATATATATATATATATATATATATATATATATGACTTATTAAATTAATAAACTCTTTTATGTCTTAAGATAAAAGCCTAGTATTTAGACTTTTTTTATCCATCCTAAAGTTATGACATGTCAACAATATTTTTATTAAATTTTATATTTTATATTTTAATTATTCTTTTGAAACATAACATCTTTTTAATAATTTTTAATTAGTTCACATTTAAAATCTACTTAAAGAAACCAAGGGACCTTAACAATTTGGTTATTGTAAAACTTTTAGACATCCTATAGATAATAGATTTTTATTCAAAGTTTTGATACAAAATCTCATCTTTGTAGCTCTAGAATGTTTTAGGCTCCTGCCTATGATCTAGATATATTAAAAAAAGATTTATGATCTAGCAAGGCTAATATGAAATATTTACTCACGGGGGGTGGAAGTTCTTACCAAATACGACGAGCAGTGGGGTCTTGAGTTACTCTGTCTTTGGTTAACCTGGGAAACTTTAATGCCATGATGTCTTTCAAATCCTTTTATTGGTGATCCTACTAAATAATTCTTACCAAGGAGGATGCCTTTCAAATTCTCCTAGCTATGATCCTACTCAATAATTCTTGTTAGACTTTTATATCAAGATTTTATAATTAAAGTCATCGTTGAAAGATGTTAATCCTTCATTTATAATAATAATAAAAAGAAAGTGAGAAAGAAGGGAAGGAAGAGGCAAATGGGTAAAGTAAAGAAGTAGATGGGTGCTGTAAGAGTGTGGTAAGTGGCGCTCAAATCATAGAAAACACAGTGTAGTGTAGAAAACTCAGTACACATTACATCTTGCTGTATTCCCACTTGCATTCCTATTCCTTTTGTCTTCCTCTTCCTATTTTCTCGTATGTATAATTATTGTATAATTACTTCCCAATTACTTTAAATTATATTGATATATTCTCTCTTTTTTTTTTTAAATCCAATTTCCTACTTTCGAGTATAATACTTTTTTACGTCTAATTTATATCACCTAATAGAATGTGATATATTGCAATATTATATTGATAGGTGATTATCATATTATTTATTAAAAAATTTATTTTATTTTTAATTTTACTCATTAAATGATATTTTATTATAATAAATTCATATAGTTCAGACTCTATGGATTGATTATATATGCATTAATAAGATTCTGAAAAATTGTATTCTACATATTACTCGTGAGATGCCAAATACTAATTTAGTAGCATAAAAAGGCCAATCCATTATTTTGTGAATATTTTATATTTAGGATGGACTTGTTTCAAATGGTTTTCATTTATGATTAAGTAAAACTCTTACACATAGTGAGTAAATGAATGATTTTTTATATTTTTTTAGTTTTTTTTTAAAACTATAAGAAAACTTTTTAACAAAATTAAATAATAACTGAAGTAAAGACCGAAGAGGTGAACAAAATTTGATAATTCAACGAGGCCCTACACAAATCCTTGAAATGTCTTCGACACCTTTATAAATTTGTACGTACCATACCTCACTTTGTATCTAATAAATAATTATTAAAATAAAATAAAATCACCTAAACAAAAAAAAAAACGTTTCTTTTAAATACATAATTGTCCTTCAACAGATAATACATCACATTTATCTTCCAATGTTTCTATATATATATATATATATATATGTAATATTAATAATTTATGTGATATTCTTATGAAATTAAAAATGAATAATTAAGCATTACCTAGTGTTTTCTCTTTCTTTGAAGCTGCAGACTCTATGTGTCCAGAAAGGACAAGAAGTTCTGGCAAGAGCAGTATATAAGTAGAGAGAATTGGAGCAAAAATTACATGGATACAATACATATAACAGAAAGCTTTTTTCAGTATGGTTTCAAAATCACCTGGCTGGAGCTAGCTAGCTAGCTGTTGTGACCTCATAATAATAATAATAATAACAACACAATAAAAATAAAAACCTGAGAAAAAGACCTCTCTTTTACCTACAAAAACTCCTGTATAAATTCATAAAACAAACTCTCCACTCACTCGTGATGGGTAGAGACACTTCAACCGGAGGTGGAAGTGATGAGTTGATGATGATGAATATGAGTAGTGCTACTGCTGCTGCTGCAGTGCAAGTGAAACCTGCATGGCTACAAGGTTTGATGGCTGAGACATTCTTTGGAGCTTGTGGGGTCCATGAAAATCGCAGGAAGAATGAGAAGAACGTCTTTTGCTTGCTCTGTTGTGTTAATATCTGCCCTCACTGCCTCCCTTCTCATTGCTCTCATCCTCTCCTTCAGGTACTATATATATGTATATATATATTTTTTTTCCAAGCAAAAGTGCCTCCTTTTTGCCACTAACTCATCAATTTTCTGACTTTGTTGTTATTCTTGTTTCAAGCCATGCTTTTGTGTGTGCTTTCATGCTACTTACATTCAATTCTTTGATGGGTTCTTTGAAATTCTGCGGCAAATTCTTCATCGGTACTCATGAGAGTATATGATTTTTTCTAAACTATATTTGATTTGTTTCTCTTCTTTTGGCTTGTTTAAGAGTAATTTTTATCCTTGTTTTGTATGTCCTCACAATTGTCATCTCAATTCTTTGATGCTTAATTTGAGTACAATTTCTTCTTTTGATATTGATCTTTTACTTAAATTCCCTCCTGGGTTGTCTCATCTTTCTTCAATCTTTCTCGAGAACTCATGTATGCAATTGAATTTATGGCATTTTCATTTGATTTCAATAAAGTTCAGTACAATTTCCTTTAACTAAAGAATTTATTCATTTCTCGACTGGAAATTTAGCGAATCTAGCTACACTTTTATAAGTTTCTTTAGTTTTTGATTGATGGGATATTTGTGCTCTTGTTGTGTTTGGCTTCAATAGATTTTGGATTCCTTTAGGGACAAGAAGATGAAACCATGTTTGAACTCATCTTCCACGATGATTTTTGTCCCTTTAAGGCAGTCAAATTCAACCTTTTACAGTTTCTTCTCTATTTAATTTCTTCTATGCGACCGTCTTGGAACAATTCATCCAAATCTAGCTGCTAGATGCTCAAAAGTTTCAACTTGTGTTTCTTTTCATCATACTTCACATCCAATTATCATGATTTCTTCTCTGTTTATTTACTAAAGAAGAGGAATCTAGCTACAGTTGCTCATCAAATTCTTCCAATTTTATTTATTGTTATTTTTTCCAATTGCTCTCTCCTTTAATCCTGCCAAGAATCTTTAATGCTTTTGTTCTCTTTTTGAGATTTTTTTATTATTTTGTACTCCAGTCTTCAAGAGGTTTTTCAGGTCTTGCCTTATTCTTAACTCTTTTGGAGTTTTTTTTCTCCCCATATATAGAAGATTTCTTTTTTATCCAATTTTTCCCTGCAAGGGCTACTCAGCTGTTGCTTTCAAAGAAAGTGAAAGTTTGACCCAATATATCATAATTCAATTCCTCAATTACTATTCTCAAAACCGTACTGCAATTCATTATTTGTTCTCAACTCGTTTCATTTAATTTTCTATGATGGGAATGGCAAGTTGGTTGCCTAACTTTTCACCTAAATTTCAAGCTGCTGGAACCTAAAATTTTTTACTCAAAGTTACTCATCTTTCACTTGTTGGTTAAAATTAATTATGCTATGCATGACATATAATTCACCAAAATTTGGCTAAATTCTTTTAATCTTCTCCTTGTCCGTGTACAAAGTCATTGAAATGGGTATTGATTATTAAGGTTCTATCTATTATGACAGGTGAGACGATATGTTTACCACGATGTTGTTCGATTAGGTGATCTTGAAAAGCTTATTGATTGTTCATACATTCAGGTATGTATACACACACACATACACATAATTTTTATGTTGACATTGTTTGAAATTAAGACGCTTAGAATTACTATATATAAATCTCTGTTAATAGAACAATGAAGTTACTCCTTCTGTGGTGTGGCAGCCCTATACCATTAACCATGCCAAGGTGATATTCTTGAATCAGAGGCCACAGTCCCGGTCTTGTAAGGGCTCTGCCAACATGTGCTTCACTTGTGACAGGATTCTTCAGGAGTCATTTCACTTCTGTTCTCTCTCATGCAAGGTCTGCTTCCTCTTCCACCTTTTAATTTATTAATTTATTATAATTAGAATGATATATTCTACAAATTGCATGCTTGACATACAAAGCTACACTATGCAATGGCACTTGTACATAGCATCAGTAAAAATATTGGCCTCTAGGTAGTGCTTGGTTTATTGGTTGCAACTAGAGTACTTTCTCTACTCTGTTCAGTTGCAAAAACTTGGCTAAGAATTCACAAGTTTTTGCTTGTTAAATTATGGTGGTACATATGTACATAAAATGATGTATGCAGGTTGATTACATGGTTTATCAAGGGCAAGATCTTTCAAGCATTCTCTATAGGATCCATGAATCAGATTTTGCAATTTCACAATTTGAGGGGTTAAGAGTGGATGGCTCGGAGATTATCGACGATGATGGTCAAATTACTCCAAACTCCATCCTTGAGGATCCATTGCAGTACAAGAGCTCATCATGCTCCAACGAAAACATGGGCAGCTCCGAAATTTCACATGAGCCAGTGGTGGTTAATAAGAAGAAAAAGGGGTTCCTCCCAGGAATGGTTCTCTCCCTCGGCAACAGGAGAAAGGGAGCACCTCATAGGGCTCCTCTTTCTTAGATTAAAATTGGCCACTTACTAATAAGATTATCTATAAATACATATTTTTAGGTGCTAATAGGGTTGGTTGATCATCATGGTTTCAATTAATCACTTGTAATTGTAGCACAGTCCGTATGTTTACATCAACGGCGTCTTCTTTTCCTTATTTTTCTTCCGGAACTTGGTCGGAGCATTTCCGTTACTGACCTCAGGTGGATGTTAAGGGACTTCACTAAATGCTAGCCCCTTGACTTCACCAATTTTGTATTGATCATGTAATGGAACTTGCAAGTATATATGTTATTTGTCCTCATAGCTCAAGCTTTATTATTATTTTCTAAATCTGTGACATCTCATTTCTTGTAGATTCATGCATAGATGGAGCAAGAAATGATTATAACTCATTTGTAGATTGTAATAGATTTCAGTAATCCCCTATAATGCTACAAGAATATTTATTACTTTAAGCACTATATTAAGGAGGAGTATTAAGAATATTTATTTAAATCCCAAATTTGAATTTAGATTATTCAAATTAAATGTAATAAAAGAAGAAAAAGACATGAAACGTTAACTGGATAATTTGGATGGGTCTTTGAGGACTTTAATAATAGTTAAAATAGCCAAGTAACATGTAAACTCGAAATTCTTGGAAAGAATGAACTGTGGTTCACGGGAGAAGCTAAAGCCAAATTGGGTAAGTCGTCAAAATCATATTTTACTTGTTTGGGCAATGTCTTCATCAAAACGAAACTGTTTTTTAAGTCTTTGGCAGTGCAGACTAATAGTATATACGAAAAAAAAAAATTAAAAAACTTAATGATGCTTAAAGGTTCTAGATTCTAGTATGTAAACATTTTAGATTTTGAGATAGAATGTAACTTATATAAGTAATGCAATATGAAGTGAATAATCTTCATCATCTTTATATTTAAAATTATGTAAATACCTATATATACACACACACACACATACGAATGAATTGAGAAAAAGGATAAAAACCTAGTATTGAACATTTAGATATTACAATCATATATTATAGACCTTTTTTTTTTTCAATTATCGAACATTAGTGTCTTAAAAAGTAGTAAAGTATCGGGTCTTAAGACAAACAAATTGAAATATTTTACAAGTATCATATTGTTAGTTTTTGTGTGCGACAGCAAATTATTAAAGTTGGGTCCAATTCAGAATTGACGATATCATCTCATATCTCTTGTCTAATGAATTGACTTGTGACTAATAAAGAATGTGCTACTCTCCTTTTCCAACGAAAGTTCTTTAAACAAAATCATAAAGACTATACTCAAAATAAATAATACATCGCGAGACACGTAAGCTTCATAAAATCTACACATCAACATAAACAAAAACCTATCCCTCAATAGCTTTATATTATTTAAAATTTTTATTAAAAAAAATAGGAACATGTCATTTGTTTTAGTATGAGAGAGGTATATCGATGATGGATGAGGATGAGACCAGGCATGGGGGGGGAGGGAGCTGGGAGTGAATTTGGTACAATAGTTTCTTAACGGACAAAAGTTTGCCAGGTTGCAATATATTATGTCGTCCGTACATTTTGTTTTTGTTTTTTGACCTTTCACAAAGCTATACCCTGCACATCAATTAAAGTTTCCATTCCCATGTGCCACCTCCTTTCTTCTCTCATTTCATTTTCCTTTTCATCTTTCCTCATCATTATTACTATTTTATCTTTAATTATTTAAATGAATATTTGATTCTAAAACATATTATATTAACCTTAACCCTTCAAAATATATCCATATCATTGTTTAAAGTAGTTATAGCCGTTTGGGTTATCAAAACTATTGAAATTTTATCAAAACTTAAAATGTCTTAATTATTCCATAAATTTATTAAGGTATTTAAATTTTTAATACATGCCCTTGTTTTTCACTTCAATAACTTAAAAATAAGTGATATTTAATAACAAACTACTTTTTGTAACCCCAAACAAACTTTGTACCTACTTTAAAGGATATTTTCTAACACTTCTAAGATTTTAATAAACTCTTTAGATTCAAAGGTTTCTTAAATCAATATTTTTACCCTTATTTTTAATAAAGATAGATAATATAGGGGTATTAATTTAATTTTTCAAAAAATATAAGAATCAAAATACTAGGCTCATAAGCTCCACGTCTAAGAGTTGCTTTGCTTAAATTAAAGCCTTAAAAGTTATTCATATAAATAGCCATATTCAAAAATTTGCATAAGAAAGAATTCTTGAAGTAAGACACAAACACTCATATATAAAAGTGTATAGATATAAAAAAAATGAAATGAGTGTGAAGTTACTTCTCTTAAAACACGATAGAAGTTTATTTATAAAAATATAAACTGGCATGGGCAAAGACATAAGTTCCGGTCCTCTGGAAATTAACCAAGTGATTGAGAGAAAATAATTAAAAGGAATGAATATTGGATGGGTATATTATTGTGTAAAGTATAAACTTAAACCATACGTGCAGTGCTACTGGAGCGTTTATATATATATATATATACACACTTATTTAAGAGTTATCTCTTTACATTATTGTAATTTAAGATATTAAGAGTAGCTTATTTATTTTTTATTAAAAAACAAAAATAATATGTGGATTTTTGTAGTTAGTAATTGGTAATTGATTGAGAAAATCAAGAGGGGAAGAAAGTGGCGTCTCACTCGTTGGACAGAAAAACAACAGTGATGTGTTGCTGGAGTTGATAAAATGACAATGGTAAACCCGAGGCTCTGCTGACTAGGCTCTGCTGACTACTCCCTTCCACATGGTGCACCACCATTGGGTGTCTGCCCTTGGAATCTTTTTTTAACCAAAAAAAAAAAAAACTCCCTTTAAATTTAACTTCCACCACATTATCTATTTCCTGCACTCTCCTCTCCGATAATCTTTGAATTTATATTTCAAACATAATACTAGTATTATAAAGATTTATGAATTCAAAAGACTAATAGCTATTGTGTTAGATGTATCAAGCCTAATGGTCATTTATGAAATTTTAACACAAATTTTTAGTTCGTGATCTTGTTCGTTGTTAAACTAAAAATATGATGTAAAACAAAATTCTATCAATATTCTAAATATCATTTATCTTAGATTATGAAACAGAAATTAAACTTCTTATTCATATTTGCTTAAGAGAAAAAAAAAATGGAGGAGAAAATACTAATCGAATGGAGAGTTATTTGAAAACTAATAGGTTAAACACATTGTATAACTTGATTTGCATAAGAAAAATGAATTATAGTGACAGAAACAAATAATTTTAGTGAATAATAAAGCTAACTGTTTGGCTATCGTGGAGAGGAATTTCTTTATTCTGCTTGATCAAGAGGTTTTAAGGGTCTTTCTTGTTTACTTATTGCTCATTTTCTTCTAGTTCAGTTAGTTCGAAGTTCCCTTTTCTCCACAAATGATAATTCTCTTAATCAATATATATCTTTTTTTTTTTTTTTACTGACAATTGGAACATTCAAATTGCCAATTGTTAACAACATCTCTTAATTTGCCTGAAGATAGACTTTTGTTAGGCTTAAGTTTCTCCTAATAATTTTTTTACTTTTTATGTATATCTTTTTAATAGACATACATACATACATACATATACACACACACACACACACACACACTCACACACGTACCCAATTAAAAATTTTAAAACCCTCTATTCATCTCATTAGACCCTATGTAGTTCCTAAAATATCCTCTTAATGCATAAATAAGTTTTTCTTTTTAAGAAAATGTACAGTAGTTATAAATGCTTCAGTCAAAAATTGACTAGGGATAGAAGCTGAGAGCAAGAGAAAATGAGAGCGAGTTGTCTCCAATATCCATCTAATATATTAAGCGTTTGTTTAGCAACTCCATTCTGCTAAGTGTAGAGGCAGGTTGGGGAAAGCGCTTTGTAAGTGAAGTGAGTTGAAGCAAGCAGAGTACGGAAGGCAGCCAAGACATATTCATCTCAAGAATCAGAACGGAAAACTTTGATTTTAGTCAATTCTTCATTCTGCTATCAATGACCTTTGGAATTTTTTTGGTATTTTAACATCATTATTGGGGCCCTGAGATTCCTAGCATTACTTCCCGAGCTCAAGCAACATGAGGTGTTGACTTATTGACCTTAAGCAAGATTAGGAAACTAATAACATATGAAAAACCAAGTTGGTTATGGAAAATTTGACAAGTTAATTAGGAAACTATCTTGCACGTAGTTTTTGGAAACCTACTTGCATGTGACGTTGTGTGACATGTCATCACATGAGAGGGTAAACCAAACACCATTGTTCCTAAGTGGACTAGGGTTAAAACCCTAGTGTCCACATGGCATGTGGGTGGTGACCACACAACCCTAAACTAGGGTTGGCATGCAAGTGGCGGGCATAGTAAACCTAGTAAGGGGGTGTGTGGTGTCCACTTCCCTTGTATCTCCCAATGACACTAATTTCCGATATTGTAAGATCTCTTAATTAAAATATTTTTGCTTGTTAAGGAATCAAAACATCCTAAAGAGTTTTGGAAATATTATATTCTCCTAATTCCTAGTCGATGTGTTAAGGAATTTAATTAATGCACATTCTTATTTTATGTATGACTTATAAGCCAAGTAATTGATTCGTTCCTAATGTCATTTGAGGAAGCAAATGTCCTAAAAATATATGCATTAACTTAAGTGAAACATTATGTGAATTGTTCACACAATTAAAGAAAACTCATACCACCCAAATAGAAAGAGAGTGAGGCGTCAACAAAGTTAGACTTGTTAAGTCCGTGTGCATCACAAGGACACACCAAGGCTATCGTGAACACACCATCACAAGGGGAAATCGAGCATCACAAGGACAAGGGTAGGTGTGCGCATCCAAGGGAGAGCAAGAAGGTAGCAATCGTACTAGCATTGACAAGCTAGTCTTTTGCCAAAGCTTGTTCAAGAATTTGGAGTTGTGAAAGCATTTTCATGTACGTAGTACATGCGCAATCCTTGGTGTGACATGTGTATATGTATGAAAATGGATCTTTTGACATAAAACTAAACACAATTTTCTACCTATTGATATACAAAATCCAATGGCTAAAATTATTGATGAGTTGGCAGTAATAAATACAATTTTTTAATTTTCAATCTCAGCTATTGGATTGAATGAGTTTAAATGTTAGATCAAGTCTCTTCCCTATATATATATATAATAACCTAGTACTATTTTATATAATATAGAATATTTTTTTCGTTTCCTATAATATTTCTCAAAATTAAACCAAACAAAATGTTCCAATTAAAATAAATTAATAACGTAGTAGTAATATTAAGCGTACAAAGTCATCCCTACTTCAAATTTTGTACATGAGCTAAATGCAGTACTTATTCAAAATTATGATGCCATTTATCAGATTAACTCGGTATATATGGTTATAAAATGTTTGTGGAAGCATTGTGATTTCTCCTAACATTAGTAAAAATTGTTAGAATCTCCGTATAATTATGAAATCTAACGTTGGTAGGAGAGGTTAATAGTGATATTTATTTATTTATTTTTTTTAAAAAAAAAAGAGGTCTATTTGATTTTAAAATAAATGTGATGCAAGTTAAAATCTTTTGTAATTAATCTATCCTCAATGAGTAATAAAATGCATATTTTAGAATTTCATTAAGTCCACTGCCGTCTACTTCCATATTTAATATATTAGCTCCTGAATTTTAGATTTTTACTACTTCATTCAAATACTTTTAATTGTAAGACATATCAAGTTTATTTTATTCCTCCCATAAAAATCAATTTTCCCTTATATAAAACAGACTCAAATTCCCTTTTTAATTAACCGAATGGAAAACAATTTCTAAGTTCTGATTCTTTAAATTGCACGACCTTCTCTAACAAACTAACTCTCGTTTTTAAATTTCTACCCTCAAAAGTCTTATTTTGAATGTTTTAACTCAATCTCCTAGCTATCTATATATGTCACTGAGTACAACTAATATCACGTTAACATTAATCATAAATGAATTGATAACAAGGAGAGATATATATATATATATATATATATATATATATATATTATATTAACGATTTAACATTAATCATAAATGAATTGATGAATGTCGAAGAAAAAACATAAATACTTCTATGATTGCCACATGCTAATTGGTGTACTATTAGGTAAGTTGAGTCAGATTAATCACATGGGTTGTCACATTCTGTTTAGCTTGCCCTAATTCTACAATAATAATAATTTAATATATAACAAAGTGCAAGAAAACCGAGGCAGACAAAGAGCAGGCAGGCAAGGCCACGACTATTATTTTATACGTGACAAAACTTCCATGCAGATTAAATTTTACACCTGAAACTATCTATAATCTATCTATCTGTATAAGGCCAAGCCCTCTCTAAACCTCAAACATTTATACTTTATTATATGTCTTTGATTTGAGCACTTTTTAATCTGCATATCACCATACCCATTTATATATAAAATACATACGTGTACATATAAATATCATAATTATTATAGTCTTCAATTTAAGATAATTAAAAGTATAATTATTGTGGACATTAATTTGATAATATATTGTTTGACTAATGATATAATAGAAGTTAAAACTCAAGAAATAGTATAAATTGAGAATGTGGGATTATTGCCAATCTTAGATGTATCATATGTATCATTTGATTTTTACTATCAAAAATATTTAGTGAATATATGGATATGTATGCAATGTAAGGATTGTTGTGCTAACTACCTAATAATAGTACAAATAGTTGAGTTCCTCAAGAATAAAGTGTAAAGAATCATAATTAATGAGTAAACGGGGAAAAACAAAACAAGTATGATGAAAATATGGAGGATCTAGAGGTAATAAGGTTATTGGATTGAGTAATAATAATCTTTTTTTTTTCTATAACTGTATAAAAATAATTAACATAATTTATATTCTTCTCGTCGAGGATATACAAGAAGGATATATATTATTAAAGTAGTGAACTCAGTAGAGCCTTTTATCGAGGAGATTTTTACTGGTAATTAAATCAAACAATTTCCTTTTTAATTTTCTAAGACAATTACATATTATCATCACGTGGATTATTAACAATTCTTGTTTGTCGTTTAATAGATATATGGACGCCGACATCCTAAACTTAAGGTTATTTAAATTTAGATCCAAAGATTTATGAACCTACTAACGCTTTTGACATTTACATTTATTTTTAATAATCTTAGATAAGTAATACTACTCTTAAAAGTTTGTAATTTATACAAACTAATATAGAATGATGTGATTTGATAAACAAATAGTAATAATAAATAATACTAGTTAAGGTGGGTGATGTGATGGTTATTAATAATATCAAATTAGTAGTACATAAAGAAGTTTTCTAACTGTAGCATTTATTACTTTAGGTATATAACTAAGTTATACCACGTTACCCATATAACTTGTCACAAAAGTCATGGAATGTGTTTCCATCTCATTTATTAATAATATTTAATTTATTTTTCATTTTCACCCATCCAATAAATTAATGTCACCTCAAGTTGGTTGTACATGTGGTATTACTCTTATAATTAAGATCCTTAATAGGATGTTTAACTTAGTTGTACTTTTAGTATTACTCTTACAACTATGGTGTTTAAATAGGTAAAACTTGGTTATACAAGTAGTATTACTTTTATAATTAAGATCTGTAAACCAAGAGAAAGATATGAAACATGTAGAAACTTCATGCGTCCAACCCAAAAGACTAATCTATTAGATAGAGTGATCCGTCCATTTATAAATCCAAAACCTTTCTTTAACGATTTAATGTGAGAGTCAGCAATCCATCGTAAGAGGATGCTCCTTCTACGCAAGAATGTCGATCTCTCACTTGAAACCAAAAATGCATCAGATTGGTTCCAAGTGTCTAACCGAAGAGACTAACCTATTAGATTAAACAATCAACTTTTTTATTTAATATGGAATTGGACAAGATAAAAAGATTAAAGTATAATTTTTCTTTTTAGAAAATTTTAATCTGAATATTAGTTGCTTCCAATCTCAAAAGTGTCGGTTTAAGTTTTTAATTTCATTGAATGTATGAGAGGAAGTTGAATATATATACTGGCAGATGACACGTAAGTTGCAATGAAGGGGTAGATGTGTCATAGAAGAATCAAGTCGAATTAAAACATATAAAAGTTTGAAAAAGAAGAAAAAAGAAAGTTCAGAGCCCATGGGCCTAAATGATGGGCAGATGATGGGCTTAAACGAGCATTCCAACGCGAGAGAGAGAGAGAGAGTGTGTGTATGTGTGTGCATTTCAAGGTGGAATAAGTTCGAGGAAATCTAAAAAGGGCAGCTCATAATGTGATTGATTTGATTAGAGTTATTGTTTGGCTATCATGATTATGTCATCTCCTCAATAAAATAAACATTAAAGTTAAACCGCCAATCCCCTTTGAGGCTCGTGAGTCGTGATGCAGGTCACCGTACCCAATCAAAGTCCAGATTTTGGGTGCCCCAATCAACATTCACTTTTAAAATTGGCTGCTTTGCTTTGGTTGGTCAATCTTCAACACTCCAATTCACAAATTCAATAAAGCTGAAACTTCACCATTGGTGACAGTGACTTGCCCAATTCAGATTTCCCAGTAACTTTCCAACATTGGTTGGCTGATACGAAACTTTACTTCACCAATAATAATAAACAGAAGTAAAACTTTGCATTAAAAAGTTTTGAAAAAAATCTAGATTGAAAGATATTTCTCATTCAAAATTGATGGATTTAAGCATCCCATTTTTTATATAGTTTCATTAAGTCCTCAACAATCGTTTCATTAGAATTTTGATAGGTTCAAATTGTTTAAGTTTGTATATAAGATCTTATATAAAAAATTTATAGAATTAGTATTATTTTAACTTAGGTTTATTATTACAAATAAGCCTCTAAATACACAATTTTATATACATTACTCTTTCAAAATTGTTTTGTTTTAATCAAACTCACAAGTGTAAGAAACTATTGAAGTAAAATTTAGCAGGTCGAACCCATAGAGATTGTCAAATTATATGAAACCAATCTAAATCTAATTATTTGAATCACCAACCCAATTCAAAAATTAATTAACTAACAAATTAAAATTAAATTAAACTAATTATGCAAATAATTAAAGTAGTAGATAAAACAAAATTAAATTAAAAAAATCTAACCAATATGACTTTTCTAATTGATAATTAATTCCCAAGAATAACATGACAGATGATGAAATGAATGTCATTGACACCTAAAAATTTAATAATTAAAACCCAATTTTATGAACCCTAAAATTGATTCTTCTTTAGCCAAAAGATTAATTCATGTATTCAAATAATTGAAAAAGAATAAATTAAAGAAGTTAATATAAATCATACAAAAACTCAAGGCTAATTTAATTAAATAATTCATAACTATGATACAACTTATGAAAGATATTTATTCAATTAAATAATTGAATCAAGAATCATAAACATTGAAATACCAAAATAAGCAATTATTTAAAACACAAAATTATTTATTAATTATTGATTTCATCATAACCTTAGCCTAATTAATCTAGCATACATATTAAAAATTAAAGAAATAAAATAAAGTTGTCATCGTGATGAGAATATGCGTTCTTGAAGGTCTCTAGGCGCACCCCTCTTCCAATTCACGTTCCCACCCCTTTTAATTCTTTTAACAAAGATTTACATAATATGCGAAAGAAATCCTATTCTAATTAGCAAGCAAATGACAACTCACCACTTGTTGAAATGTTATTCTCTTCGGAAACACGAGACCTCATAATTTTTTCTCTTATTAAACAGCTTTAACTTTATAAAATTTCTTTGTTAGTTGCAGGTCATGCCACGGTATAGGTCATGCTACGGTACGGTACAGATGACGCATCCAATGTCAATTTTTAAAATTATATAAAAATTATAAATAAATATTTAAAAGTTATAAATTAATATATAAAAATTATAAATAAAATATTATTCCTTATTTATGCTTTAATTTGCAACATGAATTGCTCTAAGGATTGTTTTGGACTTCACCTTAAATGCAGGATCCATTAATGATACAAGAAACCATTATTTCCTCTTTTATATGCATCCCTCCGTTGTTGAACTGGATAGAATTTACTTGGGTCATGGCTTCAATAATTTAATAAAATTTTCTTTATTAAATAAAAATTGAACATCATGTATATTTTCAACTCTTCAACTTTATTTATTATAAAACAAATAAAACACTAATTAATTAGTCTTAGGAGTAGTTTGTTTTCTTCCACTTATCACTTAACATTTAAAGTGATTAGATTTAAATCTTAAAATTTTTGTTCGTTTTTCCATTTAGCACTTATTTTAAATGATAAATCACTTAATTGAAAAAATGAAAATTTATCACTTTTTCTAATCAGTATTGGCTAAATGAGGTGTTACAAATTTTATTCTATAAATATCCTAACATATTAAAATAATATAAATTTTATCAAATTTTTAATCATTATTGTCTAAATGAGGTGTTAAAAATTTTATCCTATAAATATCCCTACATATTAAAATAATATAAATTTTATCAAATTTTTATTTATGAATATTATTTTAATTTATTAAAAGGTACAATTTTGGTATATTTGTTATTGTTTTAGTATTTATTATCAAATTATTTATTGGGCTAATCACACAGACCACCCCCCCTCCCCCGCCCGGGTTTTGGCTTAATTTCATCCATATTCACTGTTTGTAACTTTTTATCATCAGGTACCCCTGACCTTTTCTAAATTCATCATGGATACCCCTTCCGTCAGTTTTGCCATTAAGTATATGTAAATAAATGGAATGGATAGGGCTAAAGGGTCATTTTAATAGGCTTGGTCAGCACTATATAAAGGTAAGCAAGGTGGTGTTTGTTTCAATCACTTAACACTTTTTAGATCTAAACACTTTTTAAAACTTAATTTACATCACTTAATAGGATGTTTGTTTGCTTTTTTTAGATACCACTTAAAAAAAGTAGTAAGAGAATACTTTACCTTTAATGTAACTTTTTTACACTTGTTAAAATGTAAAATGTTTATATTTATATTTATACAATCATTTAAAAATTAAATAGTTAATAAAATTAAATCAAAATTCTTTTTTATTTAAATAATTAATATTATATTTCTTACAACCTTTAAAAAATAATTATTAACTAAAATTAAATAAAAATTCTTTTTCATTTAAATAGTTAATATTATATTATATAAACTCATATGATATTATTGTATAACTACTATATCGTTAATATTATCAATTTTTAAAATTCATTACTCCAATTAGATCAAGTTTAAGCCATATCAATTTGTATAAAAAAATTGTAAGAGTACTATTTTATCCATTACATTTTGAGGACTATATTTTAAATCATAAAAGAATAATTTTATTAATTAAAGTGTTTCCCATTTCGTAAACTTTAAAGAAAAAAACTAATATGATCTTTTAACTAACAATATTAAATATTAATTTTTTACTTTAGATTTACACTATTAAATAAAATAAAATATCCTTAGCAATCTAATAAATAACTTTTGAAGTTTTAATAAAACTGTCCCTATAATATGTAATAAAATTCTATTAAATATATTGTCTATTTTAAAACTCGCTATTTATAATGATATCAAATTTTTTAATAGTTATTATTCAACATATTATTAGCTAGAAATAAATGAAAGTTTACCAATTTTAAAAAATATGTATCAAATTTTAATATGGTAATTATAAATATAGTAATAAATAATATAACAATTTGATAATAAATACTAAAACAATCACAAATATACCAAAATTGTACCTTTTAATAAATTAAAATAATATTTATAAATAGAAATTTGATAAAATTTATATAATTTTAATATATAGGGATATTTATGAAATAAAATTTTTAACACCTCATTTAGATAATAATGATTAGAAAATTTGATAAAATTTATATTATTTTAATATGTAGGGATATTTATGGCATAAAATTTTTAACACCTCATTTAGATAATAGTGATTAAAAAAGTGATAAATTTTCACTTTTTCAATTAAGTGATTTATCACTTAAAATAAGTGCTAAATAGAAAAATAAACAAAAATTTTAATATTTAAATCTAAACACTTTAAGCGTTAAGTGATAAGTGGAAGAAAACAAACTACTCCTAAGTCAATCAAATAAAATAACCCCACCAGAAACTTTCTCTATTCTTTTTTTGCTTTCTTCGATTCTCCTTGTCCCCATTTCTTGGCCTTTTGCGTTCTTGTTGGCACGACCCTTCATTGTCTTTTGCTCAACCGGAGGCTAGTCCATAACCATTTTCGATTGGAGGAAGTTCGTTCAGCACTTGGTCACGTGATTTGGTAAGTTTCAATATAACTTTTGAGAAGATTTCTGTTTGTTTGTCTTGGTAAAACGGTGCACACATACGAAACTTTTGAACTGTATAGCTGCAAGTTTTTTTTGGTCATTCTACATATTTTAATCGATTTTTAGTGTGTTATTATTTTATGTAACTATTATTCCAGTGTTTGTGTCAAATTTTTTCTGTCGGAACCCTAAAATGGAGCAAAATTTGGGGTTTTTTGTTTTTGATAATAGAAATTGGTAATTGATATGATAATATGTGATAATGACATGCATGCGTTAAATGAGTTTTTCTTTGTCATTTTTTGAGGTCGTTCATAATGCATGGCATCTGTACTGGTCGTTCATTTCTTAAGTGTTAGGGTTTTTGAAAATAATGGAAGAAAATGATGATAAATTACATAACGTGTTGGCATAAACTATTATATTGTATATCTTGCATGCATGCATGCATGCATATTTTTTTTGATACTTAACTTTTACTTAAGCAATCTATGTTTTTGTTGTGAGCCCAACTGCACCCACAATAACTTTTGTTCTTACCTTTTCAGATTTGCTTATTGGTTCGTAGTTAACAAGGTAGACATTCGCAAGTGAAATTTTCAGAGGAAACTTCATAAAGTGAGTCACCAAAAATCTATCATGTTGCCTTTTTTTATTCTATTTTTCATAAATTGTATTTGGAATCAATGTCTTGCCTTCTTTGTTTGTTAGGTGTAAACTCAGCCTTCTTTGTTTGTTGGGTGCAAACTCAGTAGTTTTGGTGGCATTCAATATCACTATAGGATTTTTACGGTTGGTACGAATATTGTTTTGAGGCTTGCAACAGATAATTTGTGATGTTTTTAACTTTGTTTTCATAAACTTGCATGTCTATGTCATGATGCATTTGGAATCAGTGTTATAAATAAGTTTGGTTTCAGTTATTTCTGGTATAAGCTTGCTAGTTTTGGTTATATTTATTCCTGTTTTGGTTTGTTAAACTTGCTATGAAAATTGTATTTTTTGTTGGATAAGTTAATTTGTGATATATATGTTAATTTCATATAATTAATATTAAATATTTAGTTATGAAATTAATCTAATGGATTCTCTCTCTCTCTCTCTCTCTCTATTAGTTTCGACTTTCTTTTCATACACTTGCGTATCTATGAATGCATATGGCAGTAGAATAAGATGGATCCTATTTATTTAAAATTAAGCTATTTAGAGTCTGAGTATCCTATTGGGCTTATTAACTATGATAGAGTTAGTAGGATAGGATTGTTTGCTGCAGCTAATGGGGTTTGTAATCTAGGGGTATATGATCATAGAGATGTTAAATTTAGTGTTAAATTACCTTGGAATGCGGATATGATAGACATTGACACTGATGACAAATTTCTAGAAGTATTGAGAGAGTACCAGAAAAATAAGCTTTTCGAAGTAACTGTGTTAGTTGAGGTTACACCATTAGATACTGAACCTTTAGCATGTGAGATGCTTGGAAAAAAAATGTGGGGGAAAATGATGTTGGGGAGAGTAATGAAGGTGAAAATGATCCTAGTGACCTTAGTGGACCTCAACCTGAGTTGTCCCAAGATGTTGAAAATGTAGGAGTTGAGCCTGAGATGCATAGAGAAGAAGATGAGGTAGAGTCTGTTGCTCATTCTGTTAGCCATAGTGAGTATGATTTAGATGTAGATTCAGATGCAGACTACAGGCCTGAATCTGATGCAGAATTTGTGAACTGTCATAATAATGAGAGGGATAGTAGTGATAGTGGAAGTGGTGAAGAGATGTCATCACATGACAGCTCTCATTATCAGAGTGATGGAGAGCATTTCCATAAAATTATGAGCAGTTCAGATGAAGAGATTGGAAGTGCTAGAATGGCTAGAGTTCAAAGGCAACATTTATTTAGGCCAACTGCAGATGGAAATGTTGTCTTTAGGCTAGGGCAGACTTTTGAGAATATTCATCATTTTAGAGAAGCCTTAAGAGAGGATTCAGCTAGGAGTGGAATTGTATTGAAAAGAGAAAAAAAAAGAGAGACAGAGAGTTACATGTATGTGTACAGCTGCTGGCTGTCCATGGAGGATTCATGCCTCCTTAACCCAAGACTTAGTCACTTTCAAAATTAAGAGTTTTTGTCCTGATCATAGGTATGAAAAATAGCCTAATACTCCAGAATGCACGTATACATGGATAGCCAAACAATATGAAGACATCATCAGAGATAATCCTAATGGAGAAATTGAGTGGTTAGAGAAGGATATGAAAAGAAGGTTTAGGTTGGAGCCTTCAAAACAAAAATTATACAAGGCAAAGATGAAAGCTCTTCAAGTGATAGGAAAAGACCACCAAAAAGCCCTTAACCTACTGCATAAGTATGCCAATGTAGTGCGACTAATAAATCCTGGTTCAACTGTCTTTGTAAAGGCAGTTTGTGAGTTAATTTCTGCATCTCCAAAATTTCAGGGCTTTTTCATTAGTTTTCCAGTTCAAAGGATTGGTTTTAATGGAGGTTGTAGACCATTTATTAGTATAGATGGATGTCATCTCAAGGGGCCAATGGGAGGGGTGCTTTTGGCTGCTGTAGGTATTGATGCTAACAATGGTATATACCCCTTAGCAATAGGAATTTGTGAGGTGGAATGCAGCTCAACTTAAAATTGGTTCCTTGAACACCTAGGTGAGCATTTAGGAGGGGTTGATGCACCTGGGATGCCTATAACTTTTATGAGTGATAGGCAAAAGGGAATCCTTAATGCTTTAAATTTAAAGTGGCCATATGCATCTCATAGGTACTGTGCAAAGCATTTGTATGATAATTTCAAGAAAGAACACTGTGGGCCAGGTCTACAATTGTTGTTTTGGACAACATGCAAAGCTAGTAATATTAATGACTTCCACACTGCCATGGAAGAGATCAAATATATGAATTACAGGGCATTTGAGTTCTTGTCAAACATCCCTGCATCTGATGAGAGAGTCAAAGTTGACCATGTCACCAATAACATCACTGAATCCTTCAACTCTTGGATCAATAGGCATCGAGGTCAAACCTATTTGACAATGGTAGAGGAAGTAAGAAGAAAGATTATGAAGAGGATGCAAAGAAAGTAAGTCTACTGCTTATTATTTCCTATTTCTGTATGCTTATTACTTCCCATTTCTGTTTGCCTTGCATTAGGCATAACACACAGTTTAATAAAAGTGCATTTTGATTATTGAAATGTTTATATTTGATTTCCTTATAATCAACAATTGATTTCTGTTTTTTTTTCAATATCAGGTATAAAGAATGCCTTGGATGGCATTCAGATATTGGTCCTAGGATTAGGGAAATAATTGTGATAAAGGCAAGTTTAGTAGAATCATGGAGGTGTATTGCTGTGGAGCTTTGGAGTTTGAAGTTGTGTGTAAAGGAAGAGTTTACATTATCAGACTAGATGCTAGATTTTACTCTTGTGGTTTATTTCAAATCTCAGGAATACCTTGTGTCCATGTAATAGCTTGCGCAAATGAGAGGAGGATTGAGGTCAATCAATTTGTACATAAGTTGCTATTAAGAGATATGTATACAGCTGCATGCAACCACCACTTGAGGCCTATACCAGACCAAAGTGAATGGCCTGAGGTGGCTTGTAATCATCTGGAAGCTCAGGCCTAAGAAAGCAAGAAGAAGGGCACCTAATAAAGAACCTCCTGCAAACTCTTTGTTCACAATGCGATGTTCAAATTGTGGGGGATACAATCATAATAGAAGGGCTTGCAAGTCAGCCCCAAAGCAGAATAAGGTCATATACATAGAAGTTGTTTTTCAATATATTATCATATTTTCAGTATATACCAACTGTAATTATTGTGTAAGTGTCAGAGACCATCAACAGTAGCTGTAACAACAACATCCATCAAGCTCCTAGCTCATCTGAGCAACCTCTTATACCATCTCAGCAGTCAGTGGCTTCACAGACATTCAGAAGAAGGAAGGGTAAAAATTTCCATTTTGGCTTTATTAAAATCATGTAATTTTTTCCTTGCTTGTATCCCCCTTAACTTTGACTAATTATTATCTTTCAACCAATGTACACCAGTACCCCAATAATTTCCAGCTGGAAGGCGGGCTCGATCAACATCATTTCAGCAATCTCATATACCATCTCATCGGTCAATGGATTCAAGCACATCAAGTAGAAGGAAAGGTAAAAATTACATTTGTGCTTTTATCAATATCGCATATCTCTTTATGTTGTATCTTTATAACTTTCTCTAATTTATCAACATCCAACCAACCTCCAACTGCAAGGCAATTTACAACATTCTGTTAGCAACCAACAACAACAGATGTTGGTTGTTCAGCACCAATACCATCCCAGCAGTCAGTGGGTTCAACCATGTTAAGGGTAAATAGAGGTAAAAAATTTAGATATTTTGTCTATCATTTTTGCTTTCACCTTTTCTTTGTTAACCATGTATACTTCAAACATGCAGGCACAAGGTCACCTTTAGGAATGCAGTGAGAGTGCATGATAGCTAGCAGCAAGCCATGTTTTGTTTTTTTAGAAAGTTTTGGTTTACAACAACCTAAAATTGTTATCACATATAGGGTTAAGGGTTGTTTTTTTTGTACAAAGGATACTATTACAGTCCTTTAGATTACTATAAGGAAACATTTAATGTCTGTTTATCTTGTATATTTAAAACAGTCTTTTAACATTGCTTCATGCATTTGGTGTAATTTTGTTGATAACAACGATATTTATTTACAAGTAATGCAATATCAGTATGCATGCTTCTCAGTCTGTTACTGTTGGGTAATGACAGAACATTTATTTCTTTTCTTTTTCCACTACATTATCTTTACAAGGTATGCAATTAACAGAATAATGAAAATATAAACTACTAACTTGCAGGACATTAGAGGATTCTCTAGTTTTTCAGATCTTTGCATGACAATATCATTGTTCATGAACAATTGCTTTAGATCTCTATGCATCTCACTTATAAGTGTTTCACTAGCATTCATATCCATTTCTTCCACAAAATTCTTGAAACTTATCAACTTCTACATTATCAGGCTCCTACCACTGAAAATAATTGCATGTCCCTATTTTGCACACAAAATATAGTTTACCAGGATTCCTTGTTGAATCAGATATCACCATAGCTGCTTTTGTTCCACACTTGCATCTTCTATTTTTAAACTTTATTAAGTTGCCATTAATCATGTCATTTCTGCCATAAGTATTACTTGAACCACTGTCTTGTTGCCTTGCACTAGTTGAGGTTGATTGACTCATTTTTAAGGATATTGAGCTTTTTTGTTGTGAAATTTGAAGTTTTGACCTGTTGTTCATGAACTGCTCATGAACTGCTTCTGCTTATATGTTGTATTGTTGATGAGATGAACTGCTTCTGTGTTTTTTCTCGCTGTTGATGGACTACTGTGTTGGCTTGCACTAATCTGGGATTGTTTTTACTTGCATGCCTTGTAAAGATGTTGTAAAGTATATCTAAAATGCAAAAGTCGATCAGCATATGAAATGTGTAACGTTGACAATATATATCTAAAAAAGCCCATAAAGAGTAGCAAAATGTTCTTGCATTCCACATGGCTTTAATAGATAATTGTTGCATTAAATTATACAAAATATCAAAGCTGAACGAGTTTGTTTCACATATTATGCCTTATGTGGTACATGGACTGTGCCATATAGAGAAAAATATCCATAAGCATTCATAAGCTTTACAAAAAATAGTGGACATATATGACATATGACTAACTAAAGGACTTTACTAGTTCCTTTGCAAAAAAATATTGAACCCCTAACCTCACTGATTTTCATGGAACTCCACCACTAAAGGACTTCACTAGTTCCTTTACAAAAAGAATTAAACCTTTATCTTTACTTCTCTCTAACCTCATTGTTTTTCTTGGGAGTCCACCTTGCTTCTATTTCATTTGTAACACAAAATTAGCAGGATAGATTGAATAAAGGAATTAATAAAATTGCAATGATATTTTATATATTACCTTCTCTTGTTCTCCCTTTGGCTAGCCTGATGAGTGATGACATGATGGTGGTGGCTGAGACAATGCTAGACTAGGCTGAGAGTTCTGAATGGCTGAGATGGAGCTAGAGTTGGCTGAGATGCTCCTCGAGGCTGAAACATGAATAGAAAAATAATATAAAAAAATTAAACTAAATAAGACACAAAGCAAGGATAAGCAAAATTAAAGTAAATAAAACATTCTTATTCCTTTGGGCTGTAGATGGCTGAGATGTTAAAGGAGTCCACCTTGCTTCTGTTTGATTTGTAACATAAAATTAGCAGAATAGATTGAATAAAGGAATTAATAAAATTGCAATGATATTTTATACATTACCTTCTTTTCCCCTTCCTTTGGCTGGCCTGAATCAGTGTTAAGATGATGGGGGTGACTGAGACAATGCTGGAGTAGGCTGAGAGTTTTGAGATGGCTGAGATGGAGCTGGAGTTGGTTGAGATGCTCCTCGAGGCTGAAACATGGATAGAAAAATAATTTTAAAAAATTAAATTAAATAAGACACAAAACAAGGATAAGCTAAATTAAATGACATAACATATATTCGAAACTAAAGTATTTGAACATGTTACCTTCCTTTTCTTTCCTTCTAGAGCTGGCTGAGATCCTGAAGGCTGTTGCTGACTTGCATCTATAGGTGCTTGAGATCCTGGTTGTGGTTGAGATGTTGGAGCCTTATACACCAACAAAAGCAATTTAAAAGAGAACAAGAGTGATTATATATTACTAAAAGTTAATGCATGAGAAAGTTTTCAATGAAAAGAAACAAATTACACTTTTTTTTTTTGGGCAGGGGCTAGGCCACCTTTGCAACTCCTTTTATTGTGGTTGTAACCCCCACATTTTTTGCATCTCAGAGATCTTGCTTGGTCCATCATCTTCATCTGTAGCCCTTCTCCTAGCCTTCTTAAGCTTACCTGCCTTAGTTCTAATTTTGGGAGCTTCAAGTGCATTTCAACTCACTTCTGGCCATTCACATTGATCAAGTATAAAGCTGATGTAATGATTGTAGGTAGCAATGTATTTCTTAAAAATATCCTATCTACAAATTCATAAAAATCCACTCTCCTCTCATTTGCACATGCTATTGCATGGACATATGGCAAACCAGAAACTTAAAACATTCCACATGAACGTAATCTCTCATTCAATCTTTCTCCCCTTGTAAACCACTTCAAACTCCAAACCCCCCACTATAGAACCTCTATCAATCTACTTCATTACCCTTTATCCTTAATAATACTTCTAATTTTGGGGCCTAATTCACACCTCCAATTTAAACATTCTGCAAACTTGTCATGGAATAAAAATAAATAAATAAGCAGAATCTATAAAACTGAATTGTTAAAACAAAAAAAAATATGTACTTACTTTCTCTGCATCCTCTTCATAACTCTTCTTCTAGTGTCCTCCACCATGCTAAGATAGGTTTGGCTACGATGACGGTTGATCCATGAGTTAAATGACTTAGTTATGTTGTTGGTTATATGGTTTACCTTCACTCTCTCATTATAAGCATATCTGCTCCTGCTATGAGGAGAGATCTTTGCCAAATACTCATAAGCTGAAGCATCCACTTCTTTCCATTCATGGCAAAATCATATTCAGTCACATTGGCAGCCTTGCATCCCCTCCAAAACAACAATTGTAGACTTGGTCCAGGGTGCCCCTTCTTGAAATTGTCATACAAGTGCTTACAAGAAAACCTATTTGATGTATATGGTCACTTTTCATTTAAAGCATTTAGAATTCCTTTTTGCCTATCACTCACGAAAGTCATAGGTAGCCCTAAGCCATCTATCCCTTCTATATATTCACCCAATAATCCTAAAAACCAATTCCATGTTGAATTACACTCAACCTCACATGCACCAATTGCAATAGGAAAAGGTATCATTATTGGCATTTATACCTGTAACAGCCAATAGAACTCGTCCCATAAGACCTTTGAGGTGACATCCATCTAATCCAATAAATGGCCTACATCCCTCTATAAAACCCTATTTTATGAGCTGGAAAACTAATGAAAAACCCCTAAAATTTTGGGTTTGCAGATATTAATTCAGCATCTGCCTTGACATATATAGTAGAACTAGGGTTTGTTAACCTCATTATATTGGAATATTTGTATAACAAATTGAGGGCTTTCTGATGGTGTTCACCTATGAAATGAAGAGCTCTCATTCTAGCCCTATATAGCTTTTGTTTTGAAGGTTTCGGCCCATATCTTCTCTTTAAATCTTTCTCTAACTATTCTATATTTAGGTTGGGATTATCCCTAAATTATTCTTGATATGCGTTGGCTATCCAAATATATGTGCACTCAGGGGAGTTTGGGACCTTCTCACACTTATATTCAAGGTACACTACAAGAAAATGAGCTTTTTACTGCGTCTATTTACCGCGGGCCTTTAACACCGCGGTAAAAGTTAGAATTTTACGGTGAGCTTCATAGCCCGCAGTAGATATTACGGATTTTACTGCGGTTCTGTGGCCTACAGTAAAATACCGTAATATAATCAATTTTTTTTGTTATTTTGGCTCATTCTCTTGCTTCTCTCTAACTTTTCCCTCTCAAATCCCTAATTTTCCTTCGCCAATTTTTTCCGTCCAAAGCTGTAATCTCTCCCGCCCAAAGCTGTAATTTTTTCCCTAATTTTGCTTCCTGAAAATCTGTGCTTCCCCCTTCGTCGCACCCTTCGTCCTTCGTCTTTCAACCTTTCAACCTCGTGCTTTCCCCTTCGTCGCGCCGTTCCTCGCTCACACTTGCCATTATCTCCTACGAATGCTCCGTCGCACTGATTGGAACAGCTGCGCAGTGCCAAGATGGCAAGGATTACACTGAGCCGCCACCGGGTCCACTTTTCGAGCCTAGCGAGCTCACGTCTTGGTCGTTTTACAGGGCCGGGATCGCTGAGTTCGTGGCCACTTTTCTCTTCTTGTACATCACTGTCTTGACTGTTATGGGTGTGCTCAGGAGCGATACTAAGTGTAAATCAGTTGGGATTCAAGGTATTGCTTAGGCCTTTGGTGGCATGATCTTTGCTCTAGTCTACTACACTGCTGGCATCTCAGGCGCGATTTCTCAACCTTTTCTTTTATTTATTTAATTTTTTTAGCCTTTTCGGTTTATAATTCTAATAGATGTTAGGTGTTTGATGTTGGTGCAGGAGGTCACATAAACCCAGCTGTGACATTTGGACTGTTTTTGGCACGTAAGCTCTTGTTGACACGTGCCATTTTCTACATGGTGATGTAGTGCCTTGGTGCAATATGCGGTGCTGGTGTGGTGAAGGGTTTCGAGGGAGCGTCCACGTACAATTTACATGGAGGTGGTGCGAACACCGTTGCCAAAGGTTACACCAAAGGTGACGGTCTTGTAAGTTCTCTTATCACTTTATGGGGTGTTGGCCGGACTTGGCTTGCTTAAGACAATTTGTTCACATGAGTCGGTTAGGAACTCGCTTCTCAGCATTGGAGCAGTTCCTCAGTTGGTGGAGCTGTTGCCCTATTTGGGTAATGAGTGTTTTGAGTTAGCACTTTTTGTGCTAGAGGTTTTGTCAACAGTTCCAGAGGGAAGATTGGCTTTGAAAGACTGTCCTAACACGATACCGAATGTGGTCAAGTTGTTGATGAGAGTTTCGGAGAGCTGTACTCAGTTTGCCTTGTCAATATTATGGGCCATTTGCAAACTTGCTCCAGATGAATGTGCTTCACTTGCTGTTGATGCAGGTTTGGCAGCCAAGCTACTTCTAGTATTACAGAGTGGCTGCAGTCCTATATTGAAGCAGCGTTTAGCGGAGCTCTTGAAATTGTGTAGTCTAAATTACTCGGCTACATTATTCATTTCAAGGTGTAAGCTTACGATTCATTTCAAGGTGTAAGCTTACGAGAACCATACAGTGAAGGAAGATGGCGAATTGATGATACACAGCGCTCTTTTATATGCTTCATTCCCAATGTACAAAGGTGCGTTTGGGATTGAACAGAGTTCATGACTGAGCTCGCCGGTGCTCTTGAGGTACCCTTTCCTCCCTTGTGAATACATAAGAAGTTCAGTTTTACAATTGATTTTATACCAAGAAGCATCATAAAGTGGATTATTTCGAAGCTAGTTTCTTACTGCAAGTCAACTGCTATCTACGTAGTGCCAGAGACTCCCATGTTCCTGTAAGTTCTCTCTTCAATTAACACTTGTTCAATTATCAGTTTTAGTCAAGTGTTATCTTGGAAGATTAATTTTATTTTTAATTTTAATGAATAGATTTTGGACCCTTTGCCAATTGGTTTCGCTGTTTTCTTGGTTCACTTGGCCACCATTCCAATCATCGGAACCGGTATCAACCCAGCTAGGAGTCTTGGTGCCGCCATCATATTCAACAAAGACCAAGCCTGGGATGACCACGTAAGCCCACTACTTTACCTTAACCGACCCAACCACTCATGACACTTTTTAAATTACAAAACAAGATAAATTGTATTGTTTAATTAACCAACTTTCCTCTTATTCGCTACGTGCAGTGGATTTTCTAGGTGGGACCATTCATTGGTGCCGCACTTGCAGCTTTATATCACCAAGTCGTTATCAGAGCCATTCCCTTCAAATCAAAGTGATCAACATATCTGTATAGAGGTGATTGTTTTTGGCATCTAAAGACTACTTAAGCACGGTTTCTGTTTGTCGAATTTCTGTCGTTTGGTTATGTGTATTTATTTCTGCTGTACCTAAGATTTGTAATAGAAGCAAGTTCCATTAAGGGCCTTCTGAAGTTCCTTCGTTTTTATGGGTCAAACGGAGTTTGTTGATGGGCTCCATCTACAAGTAGGTGGGTGTTGTCTCTTTGTAAATTTGTATGGCCATGATTGTGAAATTTCATTTTTCAAATAACACCGACCGAGCTAGTTCCATTACTCAGTATTTTACCAATACCACTTTGTTTCAATTTATTTGTCCTTTCTCCATATGTGATATTGTGATTGATGATTCCATGCTTGACTGCTGGTTGTCGCTTTCATTATTCATCATCCTTTTCTAGCGTGCATTGCTGGATGCCTGGCAAGTGGCCAACCTAGCTTCTATCTGTATAGATGAATATAATTGTTCTTTTGGATGAGTTCTCAATGTTTGTTGTATGGTAAGTCATATTTAAAGGTTATAGATTTAGCAAGGAAGAGGATGGTTTTATGGCGGGCAGGGAGCCCACGTTAAATAATTAGGAATTTTTTGTAACTTTTTTACCGCGGACAAATAGCCCACCGTTAAGTTATTTACTGCGAGCTCACGGCCCGCCGTAAAAAAATTTCGACCACACCACGAATTTTTACTGTGGGCTGAAGGCCCGCGGTAAAATCTGTTTTACGGCAGGCCGAAACCGCGGTAAAAAATAAATTAATTTTTCACTGTGCCATTTTATACGGCGGGCGCAAACCGTCGTAGGCCCGCCGTAGAAGGCCTTTTACAGCGGTTTCGGCCCACGGTAAAAGGCCCATTTTCTTGTAGTGGTAATAAGTCTTTACTTTGAAAGTAATCAGGTCTAAGGCTTTAGAGGCATGAATCCTCCATAGGCAACTAGGTGTAGCACACCAACATGTAACCTTATCTCTCTCATTCTTTTCTCTCTTAAGCATAATACCAGTCCTAACTGAGTAGTCCCTAAGTACTTGTCTAAAATGGTTTGCATTCTCATAGGTCTGTCGTACCATGAACACTACCTCTACACCTAAGCCAAGACTAAACAAATTCTGCCTATGTACCCTAGCCATTATAGCACTACCTACTTCATCTTCTAAGCTACTGATTACTTTCCCAAAGTTCTTACCATCACTCTGGTAATGTGAGATGTTATCTGATGACAAATCCTTATTATCACTACCTATCTAAATCGGTTTCATTTGCAAACTCACTATGGCCAATTGATGGTGCTGCAGACCCTTCATCATTCTGGTCATTTTCTTTGCTAGACAACTCAAGTGAAACTTCTTTTCATACATGTGACTTTTCTTTTTCTACATTGTCATCTTCATTTGGCAACTCAAGACCTATATCATTTACTCTAGTTTCAACTACATTATCATTTTCATTTTCTCTTAAATTATACGGCACTTGAGGTGGAGGCTCATTTACAAGTTCCTCACAGGCTAGTGGCTCTAACTCTAGAGTTGCCACCTCAACAGAAATTGTTACTTCGAAAAGAGTATTACTTTCAAACTTTTTTATGAGCTCTAAGAACTTTCAGTCATCATCAATGAAGTCCTCACCATTCCATGGCATATCCACAGTAAATTTCAAATCCCCAAAGTCTTTAACACCTAGCTTGCAAACTTCATTAGCAGTATTAAACAAACCTATCACACTTACTTAATCTTGGTCCACAAACTCGAATAGGAACTCAGTTCCATTATTTCTCAAAGTAATAAAAACTAAATCCATCTTTCTGGCTATATTTATCAAATGATATTGTGGTAATAAAAATATAAAAGAAAATTATAAACAAAGAAAAAAAAAACAAAAAAGAAGAAGCAAAACAAAAGAACCAAATCAGTGACAGGATTAGCAATTGGACGACGTGATAGTAGCGTTACAGTTGCATTTTTATTGCATGCACGTGAATATCACAACTCAACCAACAAAAAATACACATCAATTGCCCTTTTTCACCATCGGTTACTAAAATCCCCTAATTTATTACAATTTCTAAGGTTTTGATTTCATCAGTTTTTACAGAAAAAACGAAGCAAGCATGCATTACTCCAGACATCATAAACATAGTAAGCAACTTTCAAACTATATGAAAAAAATATAAAATGATACAAACAAGTATTAACCCAACTAAGACAACTTTTAATAGCTCCTATGCATGTCATAACAAGTTAAACAGACAGCAAAAACGAGCTATAGCAACAAGTTTGAAGCATTCACATGAATATAACTGTCCATCAAACTAAAATAACATGTCAATTAGCCTTTTTCCTCATCAATTACTAAAAACCCTAAATTTAATCAAATTTCTAAGGTTTTGATTTAAAAACTAAAATGGCCCATGCAAATTTTTTTAAATTCAATAAGGCTTGGCCCAACTAATATTATAGAATGGCCCATCATCTTAGCCTAGTGCACAAGCTTTTTTTTTTATTTTTTTTCATGCAATTATATTAGGAATTAAATAGGGAAAAAATTAGAAGCAAAATTAAAAGCTGAGAAGGAGAGAAGTGAGAATGGGAAAGGAAAGGCAAGAGAAGACTTTTGATTTTCTAAAGAATTTGGAGTCCTTTTGAGGTAATTTCTTCATATTAGACTATATACCTTAAATTCTACCTCTAGATAAATATTAGGAGGATGTTATTTGATATTTGGAGAAGTTATAGAGAGAGCAATTCCAGAGAGAAAGAAGATTCTATGCTTATTTAGGCTTCAATTTCTTGTATATTGATGAAAATTAGATACTTTTTTATTCAATTAGGAGAATTAGTATGTTATTGGTGTAATTTAGAATAAACCCATTTACCCAAATTTTCCTAATTTATATTTTTATAAATATTCCTTAAATTTGTATTGATATGGAAAATTAGTGAAGTTCCTAGCCACTTTTAACTCTTGGAAGCACCAAATGATCGATTTTCAATTTTTGTGTTAATTTACCAAGTTTCCTACAAGTGGAAAGTTGGGGGTTTTTGTCTAATTATGTGGTTTTGTGCTATTAAAGAGTTTTACTGTGCTTTTCCCTTAGGTGAGGCTGTAGTTTCAAGTCCGGATCTGAATTCGTTCGAGGAAGGGGTTGCCACACAAGTTGATCCGCGAGATCGTGAGTGGAAAAAATACATTTTTACCAATAATTGAACTATAAATTATAAATTTCCTATTTCTATACATGTTAGAGCTTTATTACGTTTAGTAAATCTATATTCCTTTATTCTTGCATGAAGTATATTTTATAGTTTACCAAATTTTGTCTATTTGGTTTATTAGAAAGAACTGTTTAATATTTTAGAGATTTAAAAGTAAAGTTAATTTCTTAAATTATCTTTAAAATAACGATACGACTCTAAGTGAAGAATTGATTTTTTTATATTTTACTAAACTAGTACCCAATTCATTCAGATAGTAGAATTATAGAGGTCTTTGGGACCCGTTCAAACACACATAGAGGCTTTGGGCCGAGTGATCTGGACGTTGAGTCCTTTGGGGGCAGCTCTGCTCATGCGTAGGATCAATATAATGATATCTTGGTCTGAGCGATCCTAACCCCGCCATGTCATGATCAATCAGATTAATTTGGGTACTTGATTAGTGAAACTATAATGATTTAGAAAATTAAAATGTGAAATGAGTTTTATGAGATTTAGAACCTTAATACATTTATCATATTGAATTTTGAATGCAAGTGGAAATGCCTTATAATATTTTTATATTAAAATTTTGATTATGTGAAAGGCATATAAATTATTTAAAGATTTGCTTCTTCATTTTTGTATGTTTTCTAAGTAGTTTTCTAATCAATGTTAGTAAAGCAGAATTTTAATTAATTAATTGTTATGATATATTATTTTATCTTTTGCAAATTTTTATCTATTTTAATGACTCTACTCACTCACTGAGGTTATACTAACCCTATTTCTTTTTTTTGGAAACCCATTTTTTCCCCAGGAGATTGTAGTGTTCAGTCAGAACGCCAGTAGCTGCTTGAGGTTGGCTATTTGATGATGCTCTGAGAGGATTCTTTTTGATATCTTGTTTTACTTTTGTAGATGACTTTTTAGCATATGTGTATTTTTTTATACTGTATATACATCAAGGATTTTGTTTTAGTTTCCTTTAAAAACCTTTGCCTACTCATCATGCATGAGTTTTTGAGGAGACTGATATTAAAATCCTAGTTGTAAACTTTTTGAATTGTAAATTAATTATATTTGAGGCCGGAGGCCATATTTTATCTTAATGACGGTTTTGGGGATACCCTTAATTTAATAGAGGACTCAAGGTCCCAAAAAGGAAGTCAATAGTTATGTAAATATTTTGGAAGTGTTGAGTTTTGTGTACTTGACAGGGGGATTAGTCTGAAATGTACGGGAGACTCTGCCAAATTTTCTTAAAGTAGCATATTTTAAAAAGTTAAAGTTTCTTGGCACAGTTTTAGGCACGATTCGCTCGTGTTAGCTAGGGGCGGATCGTGTCAAAAACTGTTTATGGAAAAACTTAACAAGCATCACTCCAAACAACAAGAACAAAGTAAACAACTTTAAAACTACATGAAAAGTTTTTAAAATAAAAAAAAAAGTAAAAACCCAACAAACAGAAGTTTTTAATTCACCCCATGCATGTCAAAGCAACATAAACAAAGAACAAAACCTCACCAGTTCCCGTCCAGAAATGCTTCAACAGGCTTTTTGCACCCTTAAACGACAATGATTCATCCAACGTACTGTTCAAGTTGCTCAAGAAACGCGCGAAGAAGAAGAAGAAAATGAACAGGTTTTTCAAGTGGGGACAAAAAAAATACAGAAAAGATAGAGAAAGTGACTATTATGTTATGAGTTGACTTTCTCCTTATATGTTGCAGACTCGTCACTATAAATTGACTATTTTACTCCTTCAAATTCATCATATTTACGATCACCTAACGGAAAAACTATTAGAATGATACCCTATGATTTTTGTTTGAAAACATAGGGTTAGTTGACGAAAAAAATTTCAAAAGATATTAGAGCATGTAATTACGGTAAAACATAGGGGAGATCTGTGTCATTTGTGCTTTTTTTTTTTATTCATCTATCCAAATTATCAGACAATAATCATCCATGTGTAGAGAGTGAACAAAATTTGAATTTTGGAGTTTTTTTTAAAGTGGTTTAATTCCATAATTGTAGAGGATAAATCGGGAGGATACAACGGTGTACAAGAAAAAGTAATAGTTCAAATAGGTAGGTTACTGGTTCGTGTAAAAAAAAAAAAGGGAATAGTGAAATGCTTGCATGTATCCGTATATCAAAAGGGGAAGCTAGTAGCTTTTCACGACCATAATAATTCATATTCACACATGCATGGAGCCCATCTTGATTTGACCGTGTACAACTCTTCTTATATTTCCATACATAAGGCTTTAATAAATATTTATTTGGTAGAGACTAAAGAGACTACCCCAACTTCAATCTATATGCATTCGTGCTTATGCTGCAATAACATTGATTAGAAAACTAGATGATATATATCTACTTCATGATCCATGCACGCACGTTACATCTATTGGCTTTCTTATATGATTTTTCTGTCTCCAGAAGTTGGGTTTCAAAGTTGCTGATGATTTTTCAAAAGCTTATAATTTATATTTTCAATGGCATGGCATGATGGCGCATCGTTCACAAGATAAGATAAGAGGATGATGAAGTAGTGGCTGGGATTGAAGTTGCCAATGATTGATATGTTTGTGAAAGCAAAAATAAAAACAATAATAATAATAATAGTAGCAGCAGTAGTAGTAGTAATAATGAATAATGAAAAGAAGCGTTGCTCCACAGAGTTGAGGAACACAGCCTAATAATCCCTGCAGAATCTGAGTAGCTGAGCTTAGGCTTTAGATGGGGCTCTTGGGAGACACGGAGAGAAGAGAGAGGGCTAGTCTTGACTGTCGATCTCAAATGCACATCACCTATCCTTATCATACTCATACACTTTGTCAGCCTTTTCCAACTTGTAGCAGCTGTTTGCAGAAGTGGCAGCAACCCGCGGCAGCAGCCCAGCTCGTTGGCTGTCATTTACACATACACACACAGGCACATACCATACCCTCAACTCTCTCTCTCTCATCTTTCTTGGCGGCTTATTTAATTTGATGCTATGATACAAGATACGGGTGTGGTTACGGTATACGTTAAATATCGATGTTATATTTTTTTAAATTATATAAAAATTATAAATATATGTATAAAAGTAATAAATAAATATGTAAAAGTTATAAATAAATATGTGTAAAGTTATATTTATAATTTTTACATATTTATTTATAATTTTTAGACATTCATTTATAATTTTTACAAACTAATTTATAATTTTTACATATTCATTTAAAAAAATTGTAACTAAGTGTATAAAAGTTATATTTACAACTTTTACGTATTGATTTATAACTTTTATATATCTATTTATAATTTTTACATAAAATTAAAAATTGATGTATCAATACATCAACAATACGGTAATATGATCCGATAAAATCCCTCCTTGTTAACCATTGGGTACTTACATACTCTTTTTTTCATCATTGTGATGTGGGTAATTCATCTCTCTCTCTCTCTTGTGTGGTGTGTCTTGATTTCAAACCAATCCAACTCCTGTATTTCTACAAATTAAATGTTGATGAATTGGTCCAGTACTTTTCTCTTCACTGCAATTACAAATAGTAGTGGTTAAACATCATTAATACAATTACAACCATTTCGTGGCTCAAAGATTCAAGTAACATTTAATGGTAATTAGGATAAGTATCAATTAGAAATAGTATAACTGAATTTATTCTCTTGGTAAATGTAGAAAATATCAAATGGATGAATTCAACAGTTCTCTAACAGTACTTTGACTATTTACCACTAATTCAGTTCTCAGCTTATTTTCTAGGAATCTAGCTTTGCCAGTCTACACCTTTGTCCTTCTAGTTGAAGAATATTGAAAGCTTCTAATTATTAATTAATTGTATATATTATTTTAACCAACTTAATTAACTAGTTAACTTATATTAGCTTCAACATGATTTAAATCACCCCTTTCCATGAAATAATTATAGATATATTTTTTTTTCTCTTTTGGGAACTAGAGGTTCAGCCCCATGAATTGTTCAACCTTTTCATGAAAGTGTTAAGAGTGGCTTTTGAGTAAACTCTAGATATGGAGAATCCATGGAAACTTTTTTGTTAAAGGGAAGTAGTACAGTGGTTACCCCCTTTCAACAAACATCAACTAAGAAATGATGGTAATAAAGTAGTGACAGAACATGGACATGGACAATCAGAGAGAGATGAGAGATGGAAAAAGTTGAAAGCACTGGACCAATCACCGCCACACCACCGTTAACAATATTTCAAGGTTTTGTTTTTCGTTTCTTTTTTTTTTTTTAAGTTAACAGATTGAAATCAAATAAAGGCAAATATCCTTGTCACTCACTCTTTCTGTAATCCATAATAATATTGTAAGCGGTAAAGCTAAAGCTAGGTGCATTGTTTTTGTTTTTTTGCAAAGAGATGAAATGGAAATTAATGGAGGCAAGTGAAGTGTGTCCCATGCAGTTGTTGCAGTATCAGATATTCCAGAGTCTATGAGTGTCCTTATCTTTTGACCATTGGACTAGCTGTTTCTATCACTCTTTCGCCCTATTCTTATTCTTCTGATACTCTACTACCTTGTAGGTCTGTTCCCACTTCTAACTTCAATTATTTATCTCATCCTCTTCCTCTCCCTCTTTTCCCTCTTCACCTTTCACTGTTTACTTTCCTTTGTCGACTGTACTCTACTCTGTTCCTTTACGAATTTAAATCCTGTTTTCTTACTGTACATTTTCTAATGTAATTTACACTCAATCTCAACCACATATTTTTTTCAAAATTCAAAATAATTCAAAATCAATCATATATTTCTAAATTCAATTGAAAACAAAAATATTAGATTCATAAAAGGACAAAAATACTGGATTCATAAAACAAAATAATTCTTCCCCTTTTTGCTCCCTTTTCTATCTTTTTAATGAGAAATAGGAAAGTTTTCTTTCATCCCACTCCAACCCTTATTGCGTATAAAGCTTGCTGAAATCTGTTTTATATGGATCGACCTAATAAAATCTAAGTGAGCCCAAAAAGACTAATTCTAAGACTAAAGAGTCGTGAGCCCTGTGGGCTATATTTGGGAGTCGAATCTACAGTACTAGACCAAGGCTGTAATTAGGATCAAAACTAGTTGAATTAGAATTAAATTGAATTATATATAATATTATTTTGTATTTGGTATAGTGTAAGATTGGACTATATTATTATATGAAAATTTTTCAGAAATTAATTTTTAACTAGAAACTAATTTAATTTTTATTTAATTTTAATTTGAATAAAATTAATTTAAAATTTAGATTTAAAATATTAAATACTTATTAATATTTCTATCATAACAATAATACTACATATTTTTATTTCAAAGTTAATTATTGTATAAGATTTAAAATAAATATTATTGGTTATTTGTCATATAATTCTAACATTATATTTATAAATAAATAATCAAGATTAATTTTAAATAAAAGTAATTAAATATTTACATATAATTAAAGATTTAGTTTATTTAAAAAATTATTAATTAATATAGATTTTTATAATATTATATTAATATTTATTTAATAATATTTTATTTTAATTAATAAAATAAAATATAAATAGTTATCAATTATATAATTATTATTTATTTATAAAATTAATATAAATTATTTTAAAGATTAATTTTATAATATAATTATTTGTCACATATTAATATTATTTAATAGTTATTTATTATATTATATTATATTATTTTAAAATTATTAACAATTTTTGAATTTTAAAATAATAAAAAAACAGTCCCAATCCTGAGAAAGGAGACCCGTCTAGTGGGTGAGTCTCCTGTGTCCCAAGAACTGGGGACTATTGGGATCCGTAGGACCGTAGGGACCAAGCATCTGTCCCGTCCCGATTTGCTAAAACTGCACCAAACGTGGGCTTGGACAGAATTTTAAAAAATTGTCCGGTCCGACCATTTAAGCCCGCCTCCTAAGGAGTTGATTTCTCATATATAATCAAAATTATGGAACCAGATGTATTAGCTCTAACTATACAATAATGAGTATACCCAAGTAAATACACAGTAATTAAATCTGATGCAAAGTTAATGCACAATATTAACTCTAAGAAAGATTTTGCAACAGACAATGAAGACTTTGAATTTTGTTAAGAAAAGCCTGAAGCCATCAAAGAGACTGTTTTAGGTTGAGGATTGGTTGAGATGGGATGGATTAATAAGGTCAATCAAACTTAAAGCTACTTTTACGACTTATGGCTTCTTAGAAGAATTCTAATGAGTCATGTTACTAAGAGAATCTAAAACCTAAGGACATAATGAAGATTTGCCCTCTTCATTTTTTAATTGATATTATCTAAATATAAAGCAAAGTAGTTTCTTCTTGACAATATATATATATGTCTCTGTGTGTGTAATATAAAAAAAATTTATTAACAACGTAGCCCATTACGAAAGAGAATAAAAAGGCTTTTTGGTTCATTAACTCAACTCACAAAAAAGGAAAAAAGGCCCACAAAAGACTGTTATAACTTGTAAAACCCGCTTGATAATAAATAAGTTATTCAAATAAAGAAGGCACTTTTTGAAGTAGAAAAGGGTTACTTTAAAATGAGGATAACAAACATATTATCAAGCAACCTTATTTTCAAGCCAAGTTGAGACTGATAACTTTCAAATTAGTTAAGATAAGTTTGTTATCTTACAAAATCAGAGGAGATAGTTTTATTATCTTTTTATTCAATCAAAATTCGACACAACTTCAAGGAGAGGATAACGCTATGACACTCAACTATAAACAGTCTCCATTTCTCATAAGCTAGGTACGATAAAACAAAAATACTAAGCTACTAGTCTTCCCTACCAAATCATTGGACATTTGACTTGAGCATTGGTGTGGCTTCGCTGACAACACCACCGACACTCTCTTCACATTTGTTTTCTTGGTTTTTGGTATGATTTTTTATAGCAGTTCTTGGAAAACCCTCCATGTAATGCATCTAGTTGACGAAAAATCAATTTCAATAGATTGGCACAATCTGTGGGAATTGCTAAAAGTATCATTCTATCAAAATCAAAGTTGCTATGAGCTGGCAAGAAGATTTACTGAATATTCCAGAGCACCCTATAAGGCCATGAAGTCATGGTGGTCCCAAGGTTGCTTTGGAACAACAAGTGGAGACTCTAACTCAAGACATGAAAATAGTGTTAGAGTGTAACCAAAGATAACAACAAGAGCGAGACGAGCAATGATGCAACGCGACTCATGTTGAAGAAAGGAATGAGTCACATGGAACTACTCATAGGAACAATTCAAGAGATCATTGTAGCAAACAACGAGGAGAAATGACAAAGGCTAGTCATCCTAAGGAGCAACCAAAGAGAAACACAGAGGACTTGTGCAGTCATCTGGAATAGAGGCGACGGGCCCGAATGATAGAAGAGGAAAGTCAACTGATTGAAAAAGCGACTTGATGAGATGTAGATCAGAGGACTGGTAGACTTATTGTTAGAGGAGAATGAACCTCCTTCACCTAAAATATTATGGAAGCAAATCTTCTTACGAAATTCAAGATGCCACAGATAAAACAACATGGTCACATAGGATATCCAACAAAGCATCTGGAGACATACAAATCTTGGATGGAGTTGCAAGGTGCTAAGGGACCAACTATGTGCAGGGCATTCTTTTTTACCCTCTCTGGTACATCCTGAAGGTAGTACATAAATCTAAAACCTAGAACGATCTCATCCTTTGCGCAACTAATCGAGGTATTTTTAGGAGCAATAGACCACCATTACCACCACCTAGAGGTGTGCATGTTACCTGCTCACTCGCCCGAACCTAACATACCTGCCATGGTATGGTGGAGGTAAGGTAGGGTATTAAAAAAGCATAGGGTGTGGTATGGTAAAAATTTTGAAAGTAAAAATTTTGAAAGCCTCTCATGGTATGGTATGGTGGAGGGTATTTTTAGAAAAACCCGAAAATATCATATCATATCATACCTATTTTTAATAATAAAAAATTATGCCACATGTAATTATATAATTAGTTATACATGATATGTATGTGTCAGTGTTTTGCACTTAACAAGAGTAAATTATAATTTTTTTTCTCTTATTTCTTTCTTTATTTTTTTTTTAATTTGTACAAGGTTGGAAGTTGAAACTTTGTAGGACTTAAAGGTTGGACTTGAAGGTTGAAAGTTGAAACTTTGTGGAAGGATTTGGATATGTAGTTACTTATTATTTGAATATTATGGACATGTAGTTGCCTAATGTTTTTCTGTTGTTATGGATATGTTGTTGCTTGGTTATTTGTGTTGTTATGAATATGTAGTTACTTGATTATTTGTGTTGTCAAAGATATGTGATTGCTTGATTTTTTATTTAGATACAAAACTTATCAATCATAACATTAAACAACATCAAAAAAAGAACTCAAAGCTTCAAAATCTTAAAATAAAAAAGATAAAAATAAGCTTTAAAATCGTAAAAAAGACATAGTAGAACATTATCCAAATTTCGGTCAATTTGGTCAACCACCCGAAAATACCATACCATACCCACCGCTACGCTACCAAGCAGGAATGTGGTATGGTATTTTATTTAAAGAATGTATGGTATGGTATAAAAATTTAAAACCCGACCTACGGAGGGTATGGGAATGGTATGGCTATACCATACCATACCATATCCATGCACACCCCCTCCACCAACGCATCTCCTGTCAATAAAACAAGGACGAGTTACAGCAATGATGGTTAGACTACAACAATGCAGGTTTCACTATTCCTTGGCAAAGAATGCTTCCTAGAACTTTCATGCAATTGCTAGCCAGAGCATATAAGTACTCAACTACCAATGAGTTGACAAACGCTAAAAGAAACGTTGACTAAGAAACAATAGAGGAGGTGAGAAAAGAATGAGAAATGAGGAACAAGGCCAAGATAAGAGTAGTAGATCGACACAAAGGCTTATGCTTCCTTAGAGTAGATTCTCCAAATAATTACCCTTGAATGTACCAATAGAGCAAATATTCACAGAATTGACAAATCAAGATTTATTGAGCTTCGAAGATAAAAAAGAGAAGCCAAGAGAAGAAGCTTTTAAATGATTTATGCATAGTTACAAAAAAAAAAAGACTCAACTAATAAAAGGCCTAGATAGATTAGTGTTACTTTTATTCGTGATTGCAAAACACTTAAGGATTTACATCAATATAAAGCTCTTTTTTATTATTTAGAAGTCATTGTTTCTGAGAAACTTCAAAATTCAAATTCAACATGGGATGATATCATTGGCAAATTAATGTAAGCGACTTTGCTTTTGTCAATAAATGTTCTAGCTTCTCAAAAATTACTATGCAAGATCAGAAAAGGCAAGTAAGGCAACAGTAAAGCATTTGCTTAAAAAATAAAGGCACTGAGAAGCAAAGTAAAAACAACGCATTTGTTTCAAAAATAAAGGTGTAGAAAAACAAAGCAACAGTAAAGAGAGAAGCAAAGCTTTGAAAAAAAAAATAGAAAACTAAGATGAAGCAAACTAACAAAGTGAAAATGAAGTGTTCCCTTTATTTTCAGAGAAGCAACGCAATACAAACACAGAAAAGTAAAGGCTTTTATAACACAGAGCATAAAAACATACAAAGCATCAAAGAAAACGCATAAAGCATTTAATTTAAGAGTAAAAGCTCTTATTAAAGCTACAAACATCAATTACAACCCCACAAGCACAAACAAAGTGCAATCTATAACAACAAACAAATGCAACTTTATTATAGGAGAACACACGTTAAACAAGTGTAATGAGTTTGAGAAGTGAACCCCCCCAATAGCATCCTTATTAGTATCCTAGTCAAGGAAAGAGAGATCCTAGTTTGGGCACGTTTCACATATCAAAGTTCTTAGTTGACTTGCACCTTGAAATATTCTTCATCCATGAGTCTTTCATACTCAACAGAATGTTTAAAGGCTTCGACTGCATCAGCCTTGCATTAGGGATAGTAAGTTTTAAACTTTCTAGAGCTGGAATCAATTATGTATTTTCTTGATTTTTACTACGAATAGTTACATTGTACCGATCTAGCTCAGTCGTCAAACTATATACAAGAGCTTTTTGCATCTCAAGCTCTTGCTCTATGTCCTCGAGCTTCCTCCTTGAGAATTGAACTTCAGATAGAAGGTCATTCCTAGCTTGTTCTAAAGACTTTATGGCCTAGTTTGCAGCTTGAATCTCATGAATAATCTAAAACAAGTTATTAGGGTAAATAGTATATAGTAAGAAAAAGATAATGGCTGCAAACAAAAGAGGTTACAAGGAAAGTTAACTTGGCACATGTGATTGATTGTACGATCAAGATCGATTTGTTCCATATGAGCAGGAGTCTCAAAGGAGCCATATCTCTTCCAATTGACATACATAGAAGAAAAAGACTCTTCGTATGAAGTACTATTCGAAGAGGAGTTAGAACCTACTTGGCTCACGAATTGGGTAAAGCCTTGAACTGGAACACCTTAGAAATTCCCAAGATCTATAGTAGGAATGGAGAAGAATAAAAGCAAAAGAAAGCTTATCGTTTAGCTTTATAGCTTGTGATGGAGGAAAGTAGAAAGTTGAGAAAGCTTAAAGTTTAGGTCTGCAGCTTACTATAGAGGAGAATAATAGCTAGAGAGAACTTATAGTTTAGCTCTGTAGCTCACTATGGAGGAGAGTAAGAAGCTGAGAAAGCTTAGAGTTTGGTTCTGTAGCTTACTACAAAGGAGAGGAAAAAGTCAAGAAAGCTTATAATTTAGCTCTGTAGCTTACTATGAAAGAGAATAAATGCTAAAGAAAGCTTATAATTAAGTTGAGAAAGCTTAAATTTTAGCTCTGTAGTTTACTTTAGAAGAGAATAAAAAAGCATAAAAAACTGTGAAAATGAAACATGAGAAAGCTTAAAGTTTAGCTACATAGCTCGTTGTAGAGAAAAATAAAAGCTAAAGAAAGCTTATAGTTAAGCTGAAAAAGCTTAAAGTTTAGCTTTGTCCCACAGAGGAGAATAGAAGCTAAAGAAAGTTTATAATTTAGTTGACAAAGCTTAAAGTTTAGCTTTTTAGCTTACTATGGAGGAGAATCAAAGCTAAATAAGCTAATAATTAAGCCGAGAAAGTTTAACTAGCTCCATAGCTTACTATAGAGGAGAATAAAGAGCTAGAGAAAGCTCAAACTTTAGCTCATAGCTTACCACTGAGGAAATTAAAAAAGCATAAAAAGCTAGGAAAGCTTAAAGTTTACTCTATAGCTCACTAAGGAAAAGGATAAAAAGTTGAGATACCTCAAAGTTTAGCTTCATAGCTCACTATAGAGAAGAATAAAAGCTAAACAAAGCTTATAATTTTAGCTCTATAGCTTACTATGTATGGTTGAGAATAAAAGCTAAAGAAATCTTATAATTTAGCTACGAAAGCTTAAAGTTTAGCTTCATGGCTTACTATAAAGGAGAATAAAAGCTAAAGAAAGTTTATAATTACGGTGTGAAAGCTTAAAGTTTAGCTCCTTAGCTCATTACTGAGGAGAAAAAAATAATAATTAAAATTTAGAATTTCTCTGTAGCTCACTATGGATGAGATAAAATGCTTAAGAAAGCTTATAGTTTAGCTCTGCAGCTTACTGCAAAGGAGAGTAAAGCATTAAAGAAAACTTATATTTTAAGCTCCATAACTTACTACTAAGAAGAACAAAGAAAACTACCTGTGATATTTTTTTTTTTTACAGAGATGTAGAACCCCCTTAGGATAGACAAAGTGTTCAATCTAGGGGATTGGAGGGTAGCTATTATCGAAAAAATAAAATAAAATAAATTATTAGCACTGTAGCCCATTACAAAGGAGAATAAAAAGACTTTTTAGCTCACTAATCCAAGTCACCAAAAAAAAAAAAAATATATATATATATAGAAAAGGCCCATAAAAGGATGTTATAACCCGTAAGGCTTGTTTGATAACAGATAAGTTATTCAAACAAAAAAGGCTTATATTCGAAGTAGAAAAGGATTACTTTGAAATGAGGATAACAAGCAAATCATCAAGCAAGCTTTGAGCGAGGCTTCTGTCTCACCTAGAGCACTTATGACCTTGGCACTACTTTTCTAGGTTCCTTTCAGAAGCTTAGAGGGTGCAATGGGTAAGGTTATAAAGACAAAACTAGGACAAATGACGAAGTCTCCATTTGGGTAATTAACCACGGGAAATTTTAAGTGACGGTAGCTGCTCTGTCACTTCTTCCGATGTAACTACCTATGTAAGCATTGAATTTTTGGTTATGGTTTTAATCCCGATAATGATACATGGACATCATTAAGCAATAGAAATGCCTAAATGAATCTTGAGTGAAAAAAAAGGAGTGTGGAAAAATCAAAAGTCGAAAACCTAGAAAACCAATGGCTAACTTCCCAAAACAAACTATACCAATTCATAATGAACCCGATGATGTGCCATATACCATTCAAAAGCTCGAGGAGTCTACTTTCTAGAAAATTTTATGGTTCATGAATATGAGATATGCAAGAGCAGTTATGCTTAAGTTAGTGCGATTGATATAGGCCTGGAAAGCCTGAATGGATAGCCAAATTCTCTGTTTAACTGTACCAATCCATAATGAATCAGACAACGAGTCATATAATTATGAAGATCTAGAAGTCTATTTTCTTTTAAAAAAATTAGGGTTTGAAAAATCAGCATGTTTCAAGATCAACCACCGGCTCACACACTACTTACTGACACAAGCCACCACCAGTAGACAGTGTGCCACGATCGATAGGCGATGGCAACCAACGATAGGCGATGGCAACCAACGATAGGTTGGCCACCACTGATAGGCAGTGTGCCACCATTGTTAGGAAGTAGCCACCACTGATAGGTAGTAGAGCCGCCACCAACCGATGGTCCTCTTTGAATTCCTTCCTTTTTCGAATTTTCTCCTTAGCTCACTTTTCAAGGTCACATTTTTTGCAGGAAAAAATCACTTTTCAGACATCTCTCTTTCTAGAATTAGGGTTTTTTTGAGTTTAGACCTTTCTACTACATAAAGCTTAGAAAAGGTATGGCCCGAGGGAAATTCTCTTCTCCTTCTGCTCTCTTTAAGGTTTTGATAAGTGGGATGACCTTCACTATCGAATGCCATAAAGGCATAGTGGTAACCACTCAAATGATAAACCATTTATTTTAATGTTATTACTTTATTGCTTATTATTTATTTTATTTTCACGTAATGTTCTTTATTTATTTGTACCTTTAATTTATTGTTCTTTATATTCATGTATTTATTTTATGCACTCTATTTTATGATGTATGATTCCTCTTCTTCTCTTATTTCTCTTTGGGTTTGATGGATGGCCATGATCACCATTGTTATAGACTTGCACAAGTCTATTATCGTGAGAGCCTCCGAAGGAAATTCCTTCTTTATTTTATGTCTAATTGCATGTTTATATTATGTTATTTATTAAGTGTTTATTTATTTGTCCTTTATCTTACACATTCTTCTTGTACTATATCTTATAAATTCTTCTTGTACTCTTTCTTCTTGTTTTCATTCTTTTATGAGAATCCAAGAAAAGTGCCAATACTTAATAAATAAGTGATTGTCCTTTCAAGGCTAGATGAATAAAACACCATCCAAGAAATGCATGGATGTTGAATGAAATCTACTCATAAAGAATGAATTTCTTCCCTTTAAATGGGATTTGATAAATGCTATGACCAACATCAAAGGCTTTGTAAGACTATTTCAATAAGAGCCTTTAAAGGAAAATCCATTTTTCTTTGTTTATTTGTATGTTTCATTTATTGTTGTTTATTTGCTTGTTTTATTTTATGTTTATGTATGTTATTTTTTCTTCTTCTTTTTTATTTTTTTCTTCAATAAGAGGGTCTAAAAGATGATATCATTTAAGAAATAAGCGATTACCTCTTTTTATGGCTTGAATAATAAAATATCACCTAAGAAATAGTTGAATATCGTATAAGTTGTGATGAATTCTTTTCCTCTATTTTTATTCCATGTTATGTTATTTTTTTTGCCATATTTTAAATCGCTTAATTGCATATTTATTGAATAATAACTTGTCTATTCTTCTCTTCCTTCTTTTTATACTTGAAATTGGTGGATGAATAGTGGGAAACTCATAACTGGTGATAAGAGATCACTATCCACTCTAATTCTCTTTCAATGCATTCTTCCGTATTCTTTTTTGTGTGCTTTGAGTTTAAGGACTGTAATGAGCATTGAATGGACTCACAATTGGTAATGAGGGATTCATTACTTGATTAAAGTCCATCTTGATTATTTTGCTTGATTTGTGTGTTTATTTGTTTTTTTATGCATGTTTTGATTTGTTGAAGTCTCTTTTTACAACATCAGTACAATGACAATTCTACCCTTAATTGAAATGTGCAAATTACATCAAGAACCTCTCTCCAAAAGTAGGAAAGGACGAATTCCTCCTTTGCCATTGAGAGATTGTTGCCTGAGTCCAAAGAGCTGGTCCACGCTGCCTCAAGATGAAATGTTCAGTCACGAAGCCCCATTTTGTGAGTAATTGAGGGAAACTCTGAAAATGATCCGGCCAAGGATCTAGGAGCACTTGGCGATGGGAGCAAATGAAGAAAGAAAGTGACAATAAATTACAGGATTAGCCTTAATGACTGATAAATGTGTATGTTTGAGGCTTCAATCGAGTTAATGTATGTTTGTAGCTGGAATTGGATCTGAAATAGATTCGGACACTTGTGAAGATTTGACAAATGTGTGACTAATTGGCTATTGAAATGTCTCTGGCTAATGCATAAGCAAAGAGGAATGATGCTAATTCACTGTGTTGATTTGAACATGAATTCTAGATTGATTATATATGTATAGATGATAGTGTTTAGGCATAAAGATACTAAATATGTGATTTGGATGGAAGTAAATGTGTTTAGGCTGTGACTCGGATTGGAAGGAATGACTACAAATTGATTTCTAAATTAGATGCTGGATGGTGTTTGATTCTTGTATGAAGGGTTTATGTTTAACTCTGAATGATCGTGAATGCTATGTTGACAACTTATTTATAGTAGGGTGAATGATAATGTTATTATAATATAATGATAATGAAAATGTTAAAATAATGATAATGCTAGATATTATCCAATAGATAAAACTAAAGTAAAATGATATAAGATGGGGTAAGATAATAAGCAATAATACATGGGATAATGCTAATGTGAATGATTTTCCTAATATTTATATTACTAAATAGATAATGCATAAAAATAATAATTATGTAGATGATGCATGAGAAAGGACAATAATCCAATCACTGTAATTTAACACCATGTTGCTAGTTAGCCTTAGTTTGTTATTGGGAAAATTAAAAGAAATAGGCAAAATTAGGGGGCTTTATGAAATATGGACATATCCTCAAAACTTTTGATGCCATAAACACTTTACGCATGAAATAACAAAAATACCCTTTATTCATTCATTTTTGAAAAGAAAGAGGAAACATCCGTCATTCCTCCTTCCTCCACTGTTCGAAACACCGTTCAACATCTATGTTTTATCTCATGGTTTAATCTTAGAGCTGAAGCTGAGCAACAAGGTGCTGAGCAACAAGGTAAGACAACTCTCTCTAATCTCTTTCTAAATGACTTTTAGAATGTTGAAGTAGGTTGTAATGTTTGCATTTTTCTTGTTTTCGTAGCTTTCAACTACATTATCTAGCTTAAAATAAGAATATGTACGTGAACTAAGATTAGATATAGTGCGATTTTTGTCAATATTTGTTGAAAATTACAAATCGTAGAGAAAAATTTGGTATTATAGGCGAGGGGGAAGAAGACTCGACGTAGTTGAGCGAGATTGCTCGACAAATGTGTCATGTGTTGGATTTATAAGACCGACGCTTGACATGTCAAGGGGTCTTGTCGAGTGAGTATGTTAAGGCTATTGTAGTGTATCGAGTCGAATGTCAAATGTGTTAATTGTTAGATGTGTAGAGGTTTTTCTCAAGCATCGAGTTAGATTTTGCAAGATATGTCTAGCGTTTTGGTAGAATTATCGTTTTTTGACCTATTAAAGCAATTTTATAATAATTTTTTATCCACGGACCTTATATGATATGTCTCTATTATGTAGGATATGAAAACTTCACGCATACTTATTCTTTGCAATAGTTCTTAGGATATGCAAGAGAACGGTGGTTATTTGTACACCGGTGGGAGGGCAAAGCCATTGATAATTTGTAGGTGTACCACTTATAATGAGTTGGTTGACTGTATTAGTATTGAAATAGGTTGGGATCTTTGTAAGTATAACATAATTTTAGAGGTTTAATTTGCATTTAAGGTGTTCCGCCATTACCAACTCCTATTAAGACTGACAAAGATATTTGTTTTTTTATACAACATTGTTTAGAGGACTAACAGTCATATACACCACTAATTGTCAAAGTTGAAAACAGGGACAAGCAAAAACAAAGGTTAGGATCCGATGCAGTACCTAGGCGGCAAAGTTCTTCTCATCCCTCTTTGTTTCACTCAGCAAGTGGAAGCAACCAATTAAGTGAGTCCATTCTTGTTTATGCATAACCACAATTGAATGACGATGTTGGCATTGACTTTGAGCAATATTCAGGGCATGCAGGGCATGAGTCAGTTGGAGTGTTTTATAAAAATGAAGAAGAGGTGCCCCCATTGATGCTATTGAGATTAGTACGTCATCTCGATAGCATTAGAGATTTTGAGAGTTTAGGTAATATTGATGTTAATGATGCTAGTGATGATGTTAATGACGACGATATTGGTAATGAAGATGATGATGATGCTAGTGATGATGTTAATGAGCACGGAGACAATGAGAATGATGATTGCACTATTCGTATTGAAGATTTCGGTGAGTGTTTGAATGCTTTTATTGTTAATGAGTAGAATATAGACGGTTTACATTTTGTTAATGATGAACACACGGAGGTTTTGAATGATGTGAACTAAAATGTGTTGTTTACATTTTTTTCTCCAATTCACTCCACAAATACTCTTTCACTATACGGATATCAACAAGATCCACTGTTGAATAATGAGCCAGGAATTGATGCAAATTCTATACATCAAGAAGCTAGTTCTATGCAAGATATATATATTATAACTGATACATATAATTGGTCAAATATATGTGGACAAAAATGTATAACTATACAAAACATATACCCAAAAATCATGGTACAATGCATATACCATGCATGACACAAAATCATGGTACCCCTATGTCTGGTTGTGCCTCATCATCATGAGAGGCATCAATCTTGTGTGCAGACTGCAGCTCAACATCGACAGGCACTTCTGAAAGCGACCCTATGGTGTCAAAGATGACCTCTTTCACCTGTGGAAGAACCCGATGAGCCCAAAGATGTAATGCCATTCTTTGTCGAAGTCTCTTATCTGTGAATTCCTTAATGTTTGCCCATGGAATGCCCCCAGCTAAGTACTCCATGAATTTCAAACAATACATGCCGCATGCTCCTCCCCCAGCCTTCTGTTGCAGTACCTTGAACGAATCCTCGATGGACTCAATGTCATAAGGAGTAGCAGGGTAATTAGGAATACCGTAAACCTCCATTTACACCATACGTGATATCATCTCTGTTAGGCATCAGACTGTGTCCCTCACTGTGTTAGTAAATCTGTTCGCATAACATGAGTCATATATGACTATCACACAGCAATTCAAATCCACCTCGGCTGCCACTCACTATTTGCCCCCGATGTTAACAGGGACATGGAGTTTAAAAGAAAATGACAACATGAAAATTAGTCACAACATTCTCACTAAAATAGGATAGACTAACACATTAAATATAAATGGACTCACCTTGTCCACATCGACCCATGGTCATCCAATGAGGGGCATCTCCCCAAGGAGAAATTAGACAAGATCTTACTCATTCATCTAATCGATATTATCCAATTTGTCCTCGAATCGTGTCCACAACCCTTGAATTTTTGCCTGCAATTAAACAAGTATGGTTAGCTAATTCTCGAACAGGCACATATATGGAATCACTAATATTCTATAATTTCATATAATTTACAAATACCTACCCAGAAAGTTGTGTTCAGGAATACAACCTCTGGACAACATCTACTCCCATTTCCCAAGCTCTATAGCGTAACGTCCATAAGTAGCTATCAATATGTTGCATACAGTGATAGTAATCAATAAATATTACAATAGTATATTGGTTAGGAGGAGATGACAAGAAGTAAAACAAACCTCAGATCCAAGCCGCTCGGTCGGCATGGTCAACATCATGAAGAACTCATGCCCAGCAAAGCAAACCCCCAAGTCATCATCGCTTTGATGCCTTACTCATCCAACTGTCAAAGATTATGCAAACAGCATCAAGTGTGGGGGCATATGGGTCAAATAGTGGAATTTGAGTCCACAGGATGCTATCAGATACATAGTCTACATCCCGTGTCACTGCCTCCCAACGCTGTAAAGTGGGCTCTTTTACGGGCTAAACAACTGGATCCTCTGTCTCTACATGTGGAATGTTAGAGGCTATCTCACATGGCACGACCCTTGCTTTCTTTCTACTCAGGGCACTGACAAAGGGACTTCGTTTATACTTTCTTGGAAACAGTCATCGACCTCGAAGGGAAAGGAATCCCTTGGGAGCAACACTGAGGACACAGACACTCGTTATTATAAAGTCAGGTTCTTTTGCCTTCTAACCATCATCATCGTCGCCCACACCATTAACCGAATCTTGTATTATAGCAACCATAACTACGGGTTAATCGTTATGACATCATGAAAATCATTAATTACGTTATTAATTTGCGTGACGTACCATGGTAGTGTACCCAAAGTGACCACCCAATATTACAACAGCCTGACGTAGAAGCAGTATTTTCTCCACATGTCCTTGTTCTCCTCCTATAACATTGTTATCTCCTCCTGGAGTCCCACAAACTCACGCAAAACTATGCTCTTGAAGCTATCATGGACTGGCTGTGGCTGTATATCATTATTCAAAATCGACATGAGAAACCAACCAAGTAGTAATGTAAATAGAAAAAGAATACGCGGTAAATTTTCAATATATACCTCTGGAAGGGACATCACGTATAGGAGGGAAATCTCCTGATGGGTCGTCGTACGACCTAAAGGAGGAATCGACTTGCTTGCATAACCATAGCTCTCAAACGCGATAGATGCAAAACTGATGGGGGAAGCAACGGATGAAGACAGCACCCTATCATTTGGTGGACTGACTGTGTCGATGACTGGCCCCACATCAGGTCTACAAGGGGAAGTATGTCTAATGAGAGGAATGCCTGATGGATCCTCATGACCATAACTCTCATACACAGAGGTGCAGGACTAAGGGGACAAGCGGACAACGGAGACTGCACCTGATCATCTGGACGATTGGTTGTGTCGATGATTGGCCACACATCAGGTCTACGAGGGGAACTATGCCCAGTAGGAGGAATGCCTGGTGGATCCTCATGACTATAACCCTTGTACGCGACAGGTGTAAGACTAAGGAGAGAAGTGGACGACAGAGACCACAGCTGATCATTTGGACGACTGATTATGTCGATGACTGGGCCTCTATCAAGTCTAATAGTGGAATTATACCCAGTGGGAGGTGAAGCTGATAGATCCTCTATGGGCAGTGGCTCAATCGTCTCATCCGGTAGTAAAGGAGCATCCACATATGTTGCCGAAGCCACATGTGTACCTCTCTAGATGCCAACTCTTGCAGCAAGCCTAATGTACCAATCTGTGGTTGCTTCGCCTACGATGGCTTCAAAACGACGAGTAGATGAGCCTGTAAGATCAAATAAACAATCAAATTAAACAGTGATTCGTTGTGATCGATAATTGAAAAAACAATAAGTGGAACTTGACATACCCTCCTCCTAACCAACATGACATCACGTTTGACGATGTCCTATGACAGTTTTATGTGTCTCCCACTTCAACAAGTGCGGTATCCTCTCCGCAAACACCCCATCTACTCGGCCATATGTTGTGCCAATGTACGACACAGTCTCGTACATCAAGCCTTAATAACATAATATTTTTCAATGACAATAGATATATCAAAATGTAATTCAAAGAAACTAATAAACACGTCCAACATTTGTTTTTCAGTATGTACCTGAATAGCGTAGAGGTACACTTCTAAGTTATATGTCTCAGAATACTTCTCTTTCCTTATCGTCTTCTTCTTCTTCGCTTCTGCTCGTTTCTTAAACTTTGCCATCCTTCTATCCAAAGCTTTTTTCATCCCTTTAAGTGTCTTATCATAAGACATCAAACCCTATGAATACTCGTTAAAACTATCCAATGTTGACAAAATTCAACCGCTTACGGGAGACATATCAATGTCGATCCCGTCCGATGAAAAATTGCTCTAGAACATAATACAAGGCCAGCTTTACAACATCCTCATTTGGCATAGCTGACACATCTAATGCCTGAAGCAACGGATAGAAATTAATGATTTGCATGTCCTAATCCCCAAAGTATGTATCCAACAAATGGCAGGATTCAAAACATTAGGTATTGGTGGCACGGGGGTAGCAAATTTTAAACCGGTCACCAAACCAAACTCATAGGCAGAAAAACAAATAAGTCTTCCTTGAAAATAAAAACAAAAGAAGTCAATAATGATAAAAAAAAGTAAAACTAGAATGATCAAATGCTAAAAAATAAAATTAAATTAGTTAAATGCATTGTAGTTCAAACACAATGTTTTTACCTTTAATAAGGAACCACATATCTTCATCATGTCCCACTGTGTTAACCTCCCACTCGAGCACATTGTGCACCAACTGAGACGAAAAGGACAGCCCCCGAATGTCTAAGAGAAACCCAAAACATCTATTACGAAACATATTTGTTTGTCTCTTAGTCAATTTCGAACGAATCCATTCTATACAGTCCAAACCGACCAAGTTAGTGTTAGCCCTAAGGCTACATGATAATTTTGATGATAACAATACACATTGATTAATTGAGATTTACTAACATGTTTATTTATGTGCAAGAGTAAGATCATTGAAATAATTTTAAAATCAAGAAGAGGCTTATTAAAATGAAGTGTTGAAGCTAAGGAGAAGACTACATGTTAAAGGCACAAAAGTTTAAGAACAAGGATTTACTCAAGGAATGTGACACATGAGCAATGTTCAATCAATTGGTCATATATATCTCTAAAAATATCCAAATGAAGTGATTCTTGAGCCTTTGGAAAGCTTACTCAATTTATAACATTTCATATGTTTTAATGAAATTCAAATTTCAAGTGCAAGGTTATCCAAATCATCATGCAAGTTGAAAGACAAATGGAAGCAGCTGACATGAGCACCGAATACTCTTTTGAACATATCTTGAGCTCGAAAAATCAAAATGACTTAATTCTTATGGAATTGGAAAGATGACTTAATGAAGAACATTTCATATGTTTTGAAAAAATTCAAATTTCAAACAGAAGGCCGACATAATTGACATGCAATTCGGTGGACTGACACAAAGAAAAAAAATCAACTCACATGAGCACCGAATGGTGTTTTGGCCATATCTTAAGATAGAGATATCCAAATACTTTGATTCTTAATGTTTTGGAAATATTATTCAAATATGAAGATCTTTCATGTTTTGAAGAAATTCAATTTTCAAACGGAAGGCTAACAGAATTATCATTCAATTTGGTGGACTGACACAAGAAAGAAAAATCAAGTCACATGAGCACCGAATGGTGTTTTGGCCATATCTTGAGCTACAGATATCCAAATGAATTGATTCTTAATGCGTTGGAAATCTTATTCAAATTTGCAAATCTTTTATGTTTTGCAGATTTTCAAATTTCAAACGGAACATTGACAAAAATGGAAGACAAGATTACAGTTTTTATAGTGGGCAGAAAATTTGGAGTTGGTGTCTTCACTTGATTAAGTTCATCTCATTTGCCTATAAAAGGAGCCATTCTCCCATGCATTCAAAAAGAGCAAGAGAAGCATCTATCAAATAAAAAACAAGAGAAATATCAAATCTAGAGAGCTTTTATATTCTTTATCTACTCTTTGAAGAGAGTTGTACTTTTGTTGTAAAAATTAACCTTGTTCTTGTATTGTGGTGAGAGTGAGATATTCTTGTAAAGGATAATAGTTATCCTTGAGGGAACTCTTGTTGTGTGTTATCAAGAGTTGAAGGAAGTTGCCTTGGTGAGGTTGTTCATCAAGAAGAACTCTTGGTGTGGTGTTATCAAGGGTTGAAGGAATTTGCCTTGGTGAGGTTTTTCATCAAGAAGAACTCTTGGTGTGGTGTTATCAAGAGTTGAAGAAAGTTGCCTTGGTGAGGTTGTTCATCAAGAAGAACTCTTGGTGTGGTGTTATCAAGAGTTGAAGGAAAAGTCTTGGTAAGGTTGTTCATCAAGCAAGTTGTAAAGATTTCTACAACTTAGTGGAAAGCCTAGCTTGTGGAGATAGGAGCCCGTGGACGTAGGCAAGGTTTGCCGAACCACGTACATCGAGTTTGCACTCTCTCTATCCCTATCCTCTTTACATTTACTTGCACTTGTGATTGTTCTTTATTCCCATTCTCTTGATTGCATTCTATTTTCATCTTCTTCACCTTTGTTCTTAAAGAAAGATCTAAATAATTTTGATCTTTCAAGAAAAGTTTTCTAAATCCGTTTTTATAAATAAAAACCCAATTCACCCCCGCTCTTGGGTTGCCATACCTGGGTCAACAAGTGGTATCAGAGCAAGGTTGCTCAATTTTTTAAATCTTAATCGATTTTTGAGCTATGGCAACTTTTAATTCAACTTCATATGTTGAGGGATTTTCTATCTCTAGACCTCCATTTTTTAATGAAAGTGATTACTCTTATTGGAAAACTAGAATGAATATTTTCTTGAAATCTTTTGATTATGATTTGTGGTCTATTGTTTTGGAAGGACCTTTTGTTCCTACCAAAATTGAAAATGGGGAATGCATGCTTAAAGACCCTAAAGAGTTTAGTGAAGATGATAAAAAGAAATTGAGTTTGAATGCTAAAGCTATGAATGTGTTATATTGTGCTCTAGATAGAAATGAGTTTAATAGAATATCTACTTTTTCTACGGCACAAGAAATATGGCACACACTTGAAGTAACTCATGAAGGAACTAGTCAAGTTAAAGAATCCAAAATTAGTATGCTAGTTCATAGTTTTATGAGCTTTTTAAGATGAAATCGGATGAATCAATTTCTGAAATGTTTACTAGATTTATGGATATTATTAATAGTTTAAAATCTCTTGGTATATCTTATTCTAATGTTGAAATGGTGAGAAAGATTCTTAGATGTCTACCAAAATCTTGGGAGCCAAAGGTGACGGCAATTCAAGAAGCAAAGGACCTCACCAAACTACCATTAGAAGAACTTATGGGTTCTCTCATGACTCATGAAATCATCTTGAAGGAGAATGAAAAAGAAGATTGTGATGTGGCAAACATGTGCTTCATGGCTTTAAGAGAAAATGAGATAAGTATTCTAAACCATGATCCTAAGCTTTCATATGATGAATTACTTGAAGCATTCCAAAATTTACATGTGCAAGTTGATAAACAAAATTCAAAAATCAATGCTTTCAAAAAGAAGTAAAAAATCATGTTATCTCAATTAGAAGAGTTGGTGGAAATAAATGAAGCTTTGGAGAATGAAAATGAAATTTTAAAGCAAAAAGATTTTGAAAGTTTGGAAAATCAAATACATTTTTTAAAAACTGAAAATGAAATTTTAAAACAAAAGGATTTTGATAAATTGGAGAAAGAAAATGCTATTTTGAAAAAGGAAAATAATGACTTGAGAAACATTGTTGATAGTTTTATAAAAAGCATAAAAAATTTGAACTCAATGTTACAAAACCAAATATGTGTTTTAGATAAAAGAGAAATAGGATATAAAACTAATAAAAATCAAAAGTATTTTAAAAACTATTTTGTTCATGCATCTTCTAGGAATAATCCTAATCATTCATGTACTTATTGTGGAAGTAAAAGACACAAAGTGTATTCTTGTTATATTTAGAAAAATTCTAATTTGAAACAAATATGGGTTCCAAAAAGTACCATAACTAACCCCCAAGGACCCAAGAATATTTGGGTACCAAAAAGTCTCTTTTTGAATGTTGATTGTAGAAACAAAGGAGTGGCAAACACAAGTGGTACTTAGACAGTGGATGCTCAAGGCTTATGACCGGAGATGCCTCCAAGTTCTCAAGATTAATCATGAAGAAAGGAGGATATGTGGCCTTCAGTTATAATGCCAAAGGAAGGGTAATCGGACATGGTGATATTGGTAACCATTCTTCACCTATTATTAAAGATTTTTTGCTTGTTCATGGTTTAAGATATGATTTGATTAGCATTAGTCAATTGTGTGATAAAGGATATTTTGTTGCTTTTGAGCCTAATAGATATGTGATTAAAGATGTTAGTAACAATAAGGCATTATTTGTTGGTAATAGATGTCGTAATATTTATACAATTGATATTGATGTTAATGATCATGTAGAAAAATGTTTCATTGTTAATCATGATGCTTGGTTATGGCATAGAAGGCTAGGTCATGTTAGCATGGACACAATTTCAAAAATTTCTAAAAATGATTTAGTTGATGGTCTTCCAAAAATAAAATTTGAAAAGGATAATATTTGTGATGCTTGTCAATTTGAAAAACAAGTGAGAACTTCTTTTAAACAAAAGAAATTTATTTCAACAAATAAACCTCTACAATTACTTCATTTGGATTTATTTGAACCATCAAGAACTCAAAGCCTCGGTGGAAAGTATTATGTTTTTGTTATTGTGGATGATTATTCAAGATTCACTTGGGTATTATTCTTGAAAACTAAAAATGATGCCATACAAGCTTTTTCAAAATTTGCAAAAAGAGTCCAAAATCAAAAAGGGTATTCTATTGTGTCCATTAGGAGTGATCATGGTGGTGAAGTAGACAATGTTGCATTTGAAAATCTTTGTGATGAAAATGGTTTTGAACATAATTTTTTCTCACCTAGAACTCCACAACAAAATAGTGTTGTTGAGAGGAAAAATAGGACTATCCAAGAAATGGCTAGGACCATGTTACTTGAAAATAATTTGCCAAAATTTTTTTGGGCCGAAGCCGTTAATACCGCATGCTTTATAATCAATAGAGTCCATATTAGAGCTTTAATAAAGAAAACTCCTTATGAACTTTGGAAAGGAAGAAAACCCAACATTGGATTTTTTTAAAGTTTTTGGATGTAAATGTTTTATTTTAAACACCAAGGATAACCTTGAAAAATTTGATGCAAAATCCGATGTTGGAATTTTTGTTGGCTATTCCAACCATAGTAAAGCATATAGAGTTTTTAACAAAAAGACTCTTACTATTGAAGAATCTATGCATGTTGAATTTGATGAAACTAATGTTATTTCTTCAAAGAATTTAGATGATGTTATTGTTGAGATAGAAGGGCAAATCAAGGAATCAAGGCTTGATGAAAAGAGCCAAGATGAATTACAACTTCAACAAGAAAAGCTTGAGGAAGTTAATGATTCTTTCCAAGAATTACCAAAGGAATGGAGGTATGCAAAAGCTCACCCTAATGATCTCATTATTGGTGAACCATCACAAGGTATGAAAACTAGATCTTCTTTTAAGAACTTTTGTAATCATTTTGCTTTTGTCTCTCAATTTGAACAAAATCTTTTAAAGAAGCCGAAAATGACGAAAGTTAGATTTTGGCTATGCAAGAAGAATTGAATCAATTTGAGAGAAATCAAGTTTGGGAATTAGTCCCTAGACCTAAAAATCATTCTATTATAGGCACTAAATGAATTTTTAGAAATAAAGTAGATGAAAATGGCACCATTATTAGAAACAAAGCTAGACTTGTTGCTCAAGGATACAATCAAGAAGAAGGTATTGATTATGAGAAAACCTTTGCACCGGTTGCTAGATTAGAATCCATTAGAATGTTGTGTGCATTTGCATGTTATAAAAATTTTACATTATATCAAATGGATGTCAAAAGTGCATTTTTAAATCGTTACATTATGGAGGAAGTATATGTAGAGCAACCTCTTGGTTTTCAAAATCATGATTTTCCAAACCATGTTTTCAAACTCAAAAAGGCACTTTATGGCGTGAAACAAGCACCAAGAGCATGGTATGATAGATTGAGCAAATTTCTCATTGATAATGGTTTCGAAATGAAAAAAGTTTATACTACTCTTTTTGTTAAAACAAAAAATGATGATTTATTAATTGTTCAAATCTATGTTGATGATATTATATTTGGTGCTACTAATGTCTCTATGTGTAAGGAATTTTCTAAGTGCATGCAACAAGAATTTGAAATGAGCTTAATGGGAGAATTAAATTTCTTCCTTGGACTTCAAATCAAGAAATCAATAGATGGGATCTTCATTAATCAAGCTAAATACACAAGAGATCTTCTCAAGAAGTTTGGCATGGATAATTCAAGGACGTATAACACACCTATGGGTACATTAACCAAGCTTGACAAAGATGAGAAAGAAAAAGATGTTGAGGTAACAAAATATCGAAGTATGATTGGCTCTCTTTTGTATTTAACTGCTAGTAGACCTGATATTATGTTTAGTGTGTGTATGTGTGCTAGATTTCAATCTTGTCCAAAGGAATCTCACCTTAAAGCTGTCAAAGGATATTTAGATATCTTCTTGGAACCATAAATCTAGGTCTTTTGTATCCTAAGTGTGATAATTTTGATTTAATTAGTTATTCGGATGCGGACTTTGCTGGAAGTCTTTTTGATAGAAAGAGCACTAGTGGCTCTTGCCATTTTCTAGGACATGCATTAGTCTCATGGTTTAGTATAAAACAAAATTCTGTTGCCTTATCAACCGCGGAAGCCGAGTATATTGCAGTAGGAAGTTGTTGTGCACAATCTCTTTGGATGAAACAAATTTTAAAAGATTATGGTGTGGTATTTGATCATATTCCCATCAAATGTGACAATACAAGTGCCATCAACAATTCAAAAAATCCCATACAACACTTTAGGACTAAGCATATAGAGATTAGACATCATTTTATTAGAGATCATGTGCAAAAAGGAAATATTTCGTTAGAATTTGTTCCCACCGATAAACAATTAGCCGATATATTTACTAAACCCCTTAGTCAAGATAGATTTTGCATAATTAGAAGAGAATTAGACATGTTGGATATATCTTAATTTTTCTTTTATTTGATCATCTTTGAATGGTAACATATGTTAAGGGGGAGAATATATTTAGGGGGAGTAGTTAATTTGATTACATCTTTTTGATGATAACAAAAGGGGGAGAAATAATTGGATTGCTTATATTCATAACAAGTGCCAATCTTTTTGCTTATTGTTGATTTTTATTTTCATTCTTGATTTTAGATTATATTTTAAAGCAATCAATGATTTGTCATCATCAAAAAAGGGGAGATTGTTAGCCCTAAGGCTACATGATAATTTTGATGATAACAATATACATTGATTAATTGAGATTTACTAACATGTTTATTTTTGTGCAAGAGTAAGATCATTGAAATAATTTTAAAATCAAGAAGAGGCTTATTAAAATGAAGTGTTGAAGATAAGGAGAAGACTACATGTTAAAGGCACCAAAGTTTAAGAACAAGGATTGACTCAAGGAATGTGACACATGAGCAATGTTCAATCAATTGGTCATATATATCTCTAAAAACATCCAAATGACGTGATTCTTGAGCCTTTGGAAAGCTTACTCAATTTATAACATTTCATATGTTTTAAAGAAATTCAAATTTCAAGTGCAAGGTTATCCAAATCATCATGCAAATTGAAAGACAAATGGAAGTAGCTGACATGAGCACCGAATACTCCTTTGGAACATCTTGAGCTAGAAAAATCAAAATGACTTGATTCTTATGGCATTGGAAAGAGGACTTAATGAGGCACATTTCATATGTTTTGAAAAAATTCAAGTTTCAAATGGAAGGCTGACATAATTGACATGCAATTCGGTGGACTGACACAAAGAAAGAAAAATCAAGTCACATGAGCACCGAATGGTGTTTTGGCCATATCTTGAGCTACAGATATCCAAATGACTTGATTCTTGATGTTTTGGAAAGCTTATTCAAATATTCAGATCTTTTATGTTTTGAAGAAATTCAAATTTCAAAAAATCAAGTCACATGAGCACCGAATGATGTTTTAGCCATATCTTGAGCTACAGATATCCAAATGACTTGATTCTTGATGCGTTGGAAAGCTTATTCAAATGTGCAGATCTTTTATGTTTTGCAGATTTTCAAATTTCAAACAGAACATTGACAAAAATGGCAGACAAGATTATGATTTTTATAGTGAGCAGAAAATTTGGAGTTGGTGTCTTCACTTGATTAAGTTCATCTCATTTGCCTATAAAAGGAACCCTTCTCCCATGCATTCAAGAAGAGCAAGAGAAGCATCTATCAAGCAAAAAACAAGAAAAATATAAAATCTAGAGAGCTTTTATATTCTTTATCTACTCTTTGAAGAGAGTTGTACTTTTGTTGTAAAAATTAACCTTGTTCTTGTATTATGGTGAGAGTGAGATATTCTTGTAAAGGATAATAGTTATCCTTGAGAGAACTCTTGTTGTGTGTTATCAAGAGTTGAAGAAAGTTGCCTTGGTGAGGTTGTTCATCAAGAAGAACTCTTGGTGTGGTGTTATCAAGAGTTGAAGGAAGTTGCCTTGGTGAGGTTGTTCATAAAGAAGAACTCTTGGTGTGGTGTTATCAAGGGTTGAAGGAAGTTGCCTTGGTGAGGTTGTTCATCAAGAAGAACTCTTGGTGTGGTGTTATCAAGGGTTGCATGAAAAAGTCTTGGTGAGGTTGTTCATCAAGCAAGTTGTAAAGATTTCTACAACTTAGTGGAAAGCTTAGCTCGTGGAGCTAGGAGCCCGTGGACGTAGGCAAGGTTTGCCGAACCACGTAAATTGAGTTTGCACTCTCTCTATCCCTATCCTCTTTACGTTTACTTGCACTTGTGATTGTTCTTTATTGCCATTCTCTTGATTGCATTCTATTTTCATCTTCTTCACCTTTGTTCTTAAAGAAAGATTTAAATAATTTTGATCTTTCAAGAAAAGTTTTCTAATCCGTTTTTATAAATAAAAACCCAATTCACCCCCCCTCTTGGGTTGCCATACCTGGGTCAACAGTTAGTGATAACCACATGATAGTGCTCACCATACGGAGTCTTCAGGGTGAAAGAGAGTCCAAGTTCATTTGTCATTTGCTTCAACCTGTAAAACAAATAGTACGTGTTAGTTATATATGATGGAAAAAGGCAAAAAACAAGGTTAAAACATGCAATCTGCCAAAACGCTCGATAAAACTCGATACAACTAGACACGCTCAATAGAGCTCGAAGAAATAAACCGACGCTCGATGTAATCCATCGATTGTCCAAAAAGACTTATGCCTGATTACTGAAACCGACATTTGAAAAGTCAGACAGCCGACAATACAACTACGTCGAATGTCGGCCTCGTCGAGAATCGGATTTAGAATCCGACCAAGTATCCTCTTTGAATTTGTTTGCCTAATTTTGAGTCAAGTCGGATTATATAATCGACACTCGACGTAATATGTTTTCACGTTCACCAAATGTCGGTTTCATGTTAACCAACAACTGCATTTGAAGCCTATGAAACCGACACTCAACATTCCCCAATTACATGTCGTCGAGTGTTGGATACATGGCTTTGGTGTATCAGATGTTAGTTTACACGAAACCAACACTCGATGTCTTTGTAAATGCCTTGATGTCAAGTGTTGGTTGCGACATCCGATGGGACTCGACACATTATGTCAAGTGTCGAGTGCCGACCCAGAAGCATAATCCCACACTCGCCATCGTCTACATCGTGACAAAACTTGTCGGTTTTCACCATTTTTATGCACGTCCAACCTCCAAAGCATCTGAATCACACCCCATTTAGCCTACAATAACAGAATAATCACCAAATATGATCAAAAACTCAAATCCCACAATCAAAATCTTTAAATCTAGCCCAAATCCCTAATTAATTCAAATTTGTGAATTTCATATATACAATATCTAATCCTTCGGTTATGCCTAATCTAAGCGTTATTTTCAATCTTCACAGGGCCAATATCACTTCAAACAATCAAGAAAACAAGCAAAAAATTTAAAAAGAAATAAAAATCGAACTTGCCCGATTGCTCTTGCTTCTCTTCTCCTTCATCTTACTTCTCTCCTGAAAGGGTCCAAATGTACTTGCTCCTTAGGTGAACAGAATTATATACATATTTCCACAATGCTGCATTTCGGAAGTTCAACAACAGACGGTTATGGAATAGGAAAAGGTAAGTGAAGGAAAGAGGGAAATAAAGAATGAAATGAATAAATTGAATTCATAAGGGCATTTTAGTCATTTCATATTCAAAGTGTCATGGCATCAAAAGTTTTGAAGATGTGTCCATATTTCAGTAAAGCCCCCTAATTTGGCCTATTTTTTGAATTTTTCTTTTGCTATTTGACTAAAGTACCCCTAAGTGGGCTTTGGCTTTAGCGAATTGGGCGAAATATGGGCCTTTTTTTCTTTGTTTGTGCCAATCGAACTATAACCCACCTAGAGCCCTATGGGTGACTTAGATCCACTTGGCCTGAAGAGTAATGTCTTTGGTGGCTCAGCTTTAAATAGTGTGTGGGGACATACTCAATTATATTATGCCTGAGCTCCAAAATACCATAAGTAGCATGAGGATTTAGCCCTGATTGCATGATGAGGCAGTTGGACTTAGAGTGTTTATTTAGGCTTAACATGTTTCATGATGAAGGCCTTTTTATGTTTATAGTTCCATGGATTGCATGGCATGTTGCATGTGGCATGTTGATAGCCTATACAGGCTTTTGCATGGGCTTATAGCTTGTGTGGGCTTTTTTTTGGCCTTATTCTTCAGCCCTTTAGGCTTATGAATATTCGGGCATCAACGTGATTTAATTGTTTTTTATGGTTAATGCTTTTCTATTGTCTTTTACTTTGTTGTGAATAATGCATGCTTTTACTTTATTTTTTTACTTGTTTATATTTCATTTTATTCTTCATTACAATGCCTTACTAAAGTGTTATTTATTACTTTCACACATTATTTATTCTTACACACTTTTATCAGTGAATTGATGTCATCCCTTCCCTTTCCCCTATGTTTGAAAGGAATTACAATTGTGGATGGGGCTTCTGTCTTGCCAGAGTCGTGGTGACCTCAGCACTGCTTTTCTGAGTTCTGTGAAGAGACTTTGAGGGTCATCAAACCAAGCCACGAAGGCAGGGTCTAGAGAAATGAAATGGAGCTACCACCTGGGTAATTAACTGCAAAAAAAAAAAAAAAAAAAAGTGAGTGATGATAGCCGATCCTTTGCTCCTAGACTTAATTACCCACCACCTCTTCAGAGCTAGGTTCGGGAAGTTAGGTAGGGACTTTCAATCCACCCGAATAAAGTCCAACCTCCATTAGGGTTTATCGGGTTGAGATTTTTTGAGATATCAATTCTACAATTTTGATACTGAATTCATTTTGCACATCATCGAATTTTATTTTTTTCAATTACATGTGGGTGAGACAATTTTTATATATCTATAGAAAGAAGGAGGAGAATAGAGTTACATCTGCCTTTTAAATATAGGGGATTTGGGGATGGGATTACAACAATTATCCAAATATTACATAAAAGTAAGTGATATATTAAGAGATTCAACACCTTATAATCCATACAAATAGGCTAGTTTATCACAAAAATAAAATGACAAGAGGAAAACATTTATAAAGAGAAAAAATCATGACTTGACCTCGAATGGGCGTGAGCCTCTGCTATACCAAGAATAGGCGCACACTTGTTCATCGCCATAATCAATTTTCTTACATGGCTAATAAGATTTCATTGAAATTCAACTAAGCAGGAACTCTTCAAGACCTGAATCTAGCAAAGGGTTTAAACTAAATATATAACATAACGCTATGATTATTCATTCATCATTCTAATTTTAGACATTCATTCATTAATCAAGACATGCATTTCTAAATTAAGCATGCATTGACTAAACCAAAATGTAACTAATCCTAATCTAATCAAGCTTGATTAGCAAGCAAACTAATTAATTAACTACCAAACTAATTAACTAACTTAGCTAAGCAATTAATAAGTTAATTAACTACTAACTAAACATGACAATAAAAAGGATAATTTCATAAACTGAACTAAACATTACTCTTAAAATTTGCTTCTAAACATACCAAATACCATAAACATGCTACTAAAAAAACATCAAAGAATAATTTAAAAAAAAAATCGAAGGAATTAGGCCCTAAATTCTGGACCCTTTTCAAGGGTAACTACCTCACTTCTAAAGCTTGAACTTGAAGAAAACTAGATTGCCAAGGTTTTTTTTAGAGAAAACCTTAACTAAGACATAGTGTTTAGGAATTAATTTCAAGTGTGCTCCACCAATTCCTCGTATGCCTTCCGTGCCTAATACCAAAAATCATAAATGTTTATATAGGTGAACTATGGTAGTACTAAAAGTGTATTTTTTCAATGTGGAATCCTAAGAGTAGGCGTGCACCTACTTGCCATATAGGCATGCGTCTTGTTATGTAGGTGTCGCGCCTACTGTAGGTGGTTTTTACGGGTTTTTTAGGGTCTTTAGGTGGTTTTGGAATAGTTTGGAAGCTTCCAAGGCAATTACCTCTAGGCTATACAGGCATGGCCCTAGTTTTTATTTTGCACATGGATTGGGGCACTCTGCGGGTAATTCACCACATCTTTGGTCTCTATATACTCGGTGACTTCCTTCTTGATCTTTTATACCTACTGTGATCTCATTCTTCTCAACTTTTGCTTGACAAGTCTCATGTGCGGATATGTTGGAATCGAGTGCTCAATAATGCTTCTATTAATTCCTAGCATATCGTCGTAGGACCAAGCAAAGACTTCTTCGTGTCTTCTCAATATTTTCTCAAATCTCTCTTTCTTATTAGGAGTCAAATCATGTAAAATACATATGTTCTTAGGGTTTTTAGATGTCCCAAGATTAATAAAATGTGAATGCATGAAATGAATTTCAAATATACTTGTGAAATAAAGATCATTATGGATGCTACCATTAGGATAAACATCAAACAAGTAAGCAAAATCAGATTTTATTGCATTGAATTTTAAGATGAACATAATGTTTTTAAACATTTCTGGGACAAAGATGTCCTCATAAAAAACATCTTGCATTTCTTCTTTAATCAGATCTACAAGTTTGACCGTTGCTTCTTGCTTTGGGTGCTGCTCTTCCTCTTTCGTTTGATTTTCTCCCAACCACAGCTTCTCCACTCTTCATCAAGTTCATTGACGTCAATTGGCTCTTAACTTATAACATCTTTAAGGATCTCAAAACCATTCTTGATTACTCCATTATAGTTCCAAGGCTCAACTTCTCCCCCATATTTTGGTTTCGAAGCCTTCACAAATTTGATCAGCTGCTTGTCCCCATTTGGTTTTGAGTCTTGATCTGAGACATAACCGAGACCTCTCTTAATAGTTTTCCCTTTGATTTAGAGAAAGTTGGCAGCTCTACGTGGGTTCTTCCTAGTCTAATACTTGGCATATATCCTTATTTCTTTATGATGTCAACAACAGGAGGTTTGAATTCATTTATCATAGCTCCTTGAAAACCGCCCATGTGTGGAATTTCATCATTTGTTGCATTATTGCTATCACAGCTAATGAAGACTCAGCTTTAATTGTTACAACTTCCCTTTCGTAATGAAATTTGATAGCCTGGTGCAAAATAGATGGCACTCCTTTTAAAGGGTAAAACCAGGCTCGTCTTAATAATGCTGCGAATGTCACCGAAATATTTAGCATGGTGTAATTCTCTTATAACCTCAATAGGTCCTATCTTGACCAAGGCCTTGAATGGGCCTACCATATTCCTCTTAAAGTCATCATAGGCTTTGATGGCTACTTGTGAAGGCTCAAATTCGCTCTCTTCTCTCTCAAATTTATGCAAGAGTTTAACGATACGAAGTTAATGGCTGATCTATCATCCATCATCATATAGGAAGTTTTCTTCCTCTTTATTTCTGCCGCGATGAATAATGGTCTGTTATGGTTTTGGCCTTCAGTTGGTAAGTCAACATTAGAGAAACTGATGATCTCATTTCCTCCTTTGCCCAAAGTTACTACTGACAACATGTCTTTAAGGCTTGATACTGCCATAATAGGAATTTTGGCCAATGTCTTAGCTAGAATCTCATGGTGTTTTTGAACAGACATAAGTAAATCCCAGATGCTTATGTTGGCTTGAGTTTTCTTCAGTTGCTTTAGGACTACATCATCCTCTTCTTCTTTTCCTTCTTTCTTTTCTTTTTCCTCTCCCTTTTGGTCTTTTGATTAATTCATCTCTCTCGTTTTTGGATTCTCATAGAGTCTCCTTCCTCGAGTCACTCTTTTTACCTCCTCATCATTACTGCTCTCATCTATCATCTCGTGTTTCCCATCCCGAAGTTTAGCGGTTTCTCCTTCATCGAAGTCATTCCAAAAGTAATAAAGCATCTGGACCCTGGGTCTTTCTCCTCTTCTTACCATTAACACCATTTCATCTTCTTCAGCTTCTCCTTTACTATCACTATCCTCAGTCTTCATTCCTATCTATCCAACACTTCAGGAATATACTTTGATTTCATTGAACTTTTCTTTACTATTTTAGAGCCATGTCTTGAACTATACCAAGGTCATCTCCTATTCTCCTTGCACTCTAATTCTGACTTCTCCTTGGCTTTCCTCGAAGGATCTTTCAATCTGCCACTCAATAGGTCTTTTTTTAACCATGAAGACTTCTTCTTCATTCTCTTCACTATCGTTCTTTTTAATGTCCTCAACCTAGATTGGTTATGACCAAGTCCCTTCTCGCATCCATTCTCCTATTCTTTCGAGTGATTCCACTTTAACCTTTAGCTATCCTACATTCTGAGAGTAAACCTTAGCTGCTAGAGGTGTTATGTCAAGTGGCTCTTCTTCCTTGTTTTATTCCTTCATATTCCCTTCTAGCCATATTCTAGATTGTGGCAAAGTCATCTCTATTAATTTTTCTTCGAGCTGGACTTTTGCTGCTAGAAGGGTAACATAAATTGGCCTGTCCACATCCTCATGTTGTCCTTCTTCAAAGGACCTTCTAATTACTTCTTTTATGATCCCTAAGTTAATCACACGTATTCTATTGACATCTCCTTCCTTACTCAGTAGTGTGTACTCACTCTGACTTCCATGTCACTAAGTGTTGTGTATTTCACCTCGTTGCAGAGTGCAGTAAACTCTTCTTCATCAAGAGGAGTATATTATCTTTCTCTTTCAACCATTTCTTCCTGTATAAGTGGCCTACAATGGCTTTGGCCCCTTTTCACTCTTGTTTGAGCTCTCCTTTGTAGAATACTCTTACTCGATCTTGTTTTTCTTGATTCTCAGCCTCTGATCTGGGCTTCCTTTTTTGGCTTTCATTCTAGTTGTCCATTTGCCTCTGAAAATTCTGATGGCTTTAGATTTTTTCTTTCTTTCTTCCTTCTTTTGACTCTCTATATCCTGAATAGAGTGAATTATTTGTTCTTCAGTTAGGTACAGGCTTGAATCAATCATGTTAGTGTTATAGATGGGTGGAATATTGTGGCAGTTTGGTAATGGGTTACGATTGGTGTTTGGGTGTTTTTATTGGGGTTTGGAATCCAACCATTATCATTTAGATCTTGGATCTCACGGTGAAGCCTTCGACAATTATCCGTAAGGTGACAAGGGGCTTGGTGAAATTCACAGTACGCTTCGTGTTTGTGGTTCTGTGGGTAAGTGTTTGGGTCTTCTTATGGTGGTGTGAAAGGGGCTTTCATCCCATCAAAGCGTTTATGACCACGACACTATGTCAAAGCCTCTTTTGAGACTTAAAGGAATACAAACGAGCCATAAGCACGTCTAGAGAAATGGAGTCACCACCTAATTATTCAATTAGGAATGAATAAGGACAATCTGATCCCTCACTTCGGGCCCTAAATTACTTTCATCCCTTTAGAGATGGGTTTGAGAAGTTAGGTACGAGTCATTGGACCCGTCCAGATCTTAGGCTCCATTAGGATATACCAAGTAAGAATATCTCATATTGACGTAAAGTCCACTTAAATTGTTAATTTATGCACACACGTCATTTAATCTTTATTAGAAATGTGAGGTGATTATTCAATTAAATAATAGTTATATATTCATCCATAGAAAGATGGAGGAGAATTAAATTATAATTTCTTCAAACATAGGGGAAGAATAAGAGGATTACATCAATTGGTCTTCAACAAATAAGTAAAGTAATTCTACTTTTACACTCTTCAAAATATCACATTAATATAAATCTAGTATTCAATAATAAGCATATTAGTGCAAATCATATATTTAATAAGCAACCAATTCGAAATTCGATAAATAAGGAATTCCCCACCACCATATGTGAGTCTATTCCATGTTTATCAAACCTTCACATGCGTATTCATACATATATTATTATTTAGTGATGGTCCCTCATCGTCACTTAATGGCATCATTCTAATTAAAGTCTATTTATAGTATATTCATGCATTCATAAATCAACCAATCAAAATACAAAGCCATAATCTAGAATCATGATATTCTAGCCTAGATTTGATAATTCTATCATGGAATAGCTATTCTAGTATAATTCAACATTAATTCATGGCATTTCTAGCCTAATCATAGTTATCATGACATATTCTAGCCTAAACATGGCTTTCATGGCATATTGTAGCCTAATTCAAGCAATTAAAATCAATCATAGCATCTAGGAGCAAAATGATAATTCTTACCTATTCTATACTATTTCATAGCATGCATCAAAGCAAATATAAGTCTTCTTTAGCATGATTCTAATTATGTGCTCCTAAGTATGATTCTAAGCATTTGCAAAGAAATTAAACTCTTAAGCATAATTCTAATAAAGAAGGGATATCAGACTTACCTCGACACGCTTATCCATCTCGCAAAACAAATAAGGGTTAGAACAGTTCATAATAACCCTAGACATACTCTTAAGCATAAAATTAAACCCTAAACATACTTATTCTAAGCAAGAAAAGTCAACAAGAAAATAAGGGAGAGAAGAGAGGATTACTCTTAAGACGTACCCTTTTCGGGTTTAGAGCAATAGAACGCATGAAAACTTTATACTAGAAAATACTTCTCGAATTCTTGAGAGTGTCTTCGAGAGGAAGAAGAGATGATTATGTTCAATAATCGGTGTGTCTTGCAGAGTGAGAAGGGGGGTGTTTATATAAAAGACGAGTGAAGCTGAAAAAGGAAGACAGATTTAAAAAATGAAGGTTTTTTATGCAAATTTCCAAGAATACGCGACCAACAACTGGCCAACCATTGATGACCATCGGCCGGCCATCGAACAGCCAGGTTAGCTATCTGACAGCCGACCGACTGTTTGTCAACAGTTGGGCGGCTGTTTGACCTCAGCCCTCTTTTTTTGTTATTTTGCACCGTAGTACCTTCTGACCTATGTTTGTTCGATCACACATAACCTTTTGAATTCAACTTCGATTTGTGATCCATAAATCTTTATGAAAATTAAACATCCATAGCTTCGCAACAGTATATGAATCATCATTTGATTCCTCATAGATTAATTTTTGTGATTTTTTAAAATCACATGTCAGTTTTCAAGACCTTTTATCAATTCCTTCTCACCTTTCCTTTCTTGGCCTGCAAGGGCATTTTGGTCATCTTTTTTGCTCAACATCGATCTTCATTTTCGTTATCGAGCCTTAGAATTCCAGTGTCTATAGGTACTAAGGGTAGTAGTTCTCCTGGGGCCTTCAATCTCTCGTAGACTTTTGACAAGGATTACCTAAGCTCACTAAACTTCCTGGATTGCTTGAAAACATTTACCTCAACATTCTCGGGCCCTGCCCCTGGGTTATGATTCCCTTGAACTCTCCTAGGAAAGTTCTTTTGTTCCAACTCCAAATCTTCAACTTGGAGGCGTGAATTATACATATATTCAAAAGTCTCATTAGCATCCTGACTAACTTGTTATAGTGAAGGAAGCATCCCTTGATCACAATTCATACTTGGTCTTTCTCACTCGGCCTTGTGATCATAATGGCAACCGTTTCTCTCCATCTAACCAAGTACTCTGAAAATGATTCCCTTACCTTTTGTTGAGTTAATTGCAAGTCCCACAATGTTGTCTCTAGTCAAAAATTGGAAGAGTATTGGTTAACAAATTTCCTAAACAACTTTGTCCAATCCTCCCGACTTAACTTCTCTTATTTATAGTACCAGTAAATGTTGGTCCTTCCAAGGATCTAAAGAATAACTCCACGACCTGTTCTTTTGATAGGTCAGTCATCCCCATCATTCTAACATAGTGCCTCAAGTGGATAGAAGAGATGACTTGAGAGACCTGTTCTTTTGATAGGTCACTGAAATATTGGGGGCATGTGCCATGCGACATTCGAAGACTTGTCATAATCCTAGGGCTATTCACGTCAATTCATGTGCTAAAATTAGAATAAGAGCCAAACGGCATTCCCATATACCATGATTATATCGAGAACAAGGCCAGAGGTCCTCGGAGAAAAGACTCGACTACTCATGTGTGGGAGTCATAAGGTTGGAAGGCTGAACTTTATTTATGAACTTGTTTGAGTATGCATTGTATCCATGCATACATGTATTGCATGCATCATGCTAACACCTTTGTTTTGCGTCCATTGAAACTTAGCTAGGAAGAACGGTCGTTTGTAAAGACAAGTGAACCAATTGTCAAAATGGCAAACCAAAATGAAGAAATGGGATGGATGACGACTAACATGCAAGAATTAAGGTAGTAACTAGCTTATTTCATGGAAATATTGAGGGAAGTAAGTGAGCCAATTACAACTGCAATAGCTGATCAAGACGAAAGGATCAGTAAGATAAGTGCATATATGAAGCATTAAAGTAGTAGGTGGCTTACCTAATGAAGCTGCTCCAAATCCACCACTACTTCAGTCATTAAACTCTAGAGATTCTAGTGCTGCCAAGAGAAGCTTGAACAAACTTGGTAGGTTGGCCATTAAGCATGTTGCAGTATATGCTATGAAAGAGCTAAGAAAGTTCAACCAGTTAGGATGACCATTGTTCCAAGTATTTGAGGAATTCTATGCCTGATCTGAGCTACTACCCTTTGTACCGAAGCCACCACAAAAACCATTAGGAGCCGAACACAAGCATAATGAATATTGTGCTTTCCACCAAGAAATTGGCCACACCATCAACAAATGCATCCCCTTTGCCATGAAATCTAAGATCTGATTGATGATGGCATAATTGCTGAATTCTTGATTTGAGCTGCTGCCCCTTACACCAAAGCCACCATAAAAACCACTGTGAGCCAACCACAAGCATAATGAATATTGTGGTTTCGACTAAGAAACTAGCCACACCACTAACAAATGCATCCAGCTTCGTCATAAAATCCAAGATCTAATCGATGATGGCATAATCCTTAACCCAAATAAATAACAAACAAACAACTACCGTAATGTACTTTTACCAGCCACCACTCATATGGTAAGTTAAGGGATGACAAGCCAACAAGCATGAGGAGGAATGAAGCTCGAGTTCGAGACTTTTCTAGATGTCATGAATTTTGAAGCTGTATTGGCTAAGAACTTGAAGAAGCCATAATTTAGGGAAGCCTTGGTTCGTGAGATAATGCATCCAAAAAGAGTTTGGCCAAATTGACTAGGAAGGAATTGAAACTGTCAATTATGAAAATAATTTTCATTTTAAAATCGGATGTGATAACTTGAATTTTGTTTGATTTGACTCATTTGTTTTAGTTTTGAAATTTTACTAAATGCTTTATTTTTAAAATTTTTTAAGTTGTGTGGTTTTTTAATGATCAATATCCTATGATAGAACCATGACACTCATTGGAAATAGATTTTTAGTAACAATTGAGATTGCATTGTATATGCTTGATTCTTTTGCCAGTCGAGTTTGTATTCTTGATTTCTTCAATATTTGAGCACAATAGCAGTGAATATGGAACTTTTTATCACTTAGAAAAACTTTATGCGAATAGGGCTTGCATTAAGATCTCATAGGACTCTAGAACCCATTCAATCACCACTTGAGGCGAATTCCTAGGTTACACAATGTTGGGGAAGTGATTTAGGACATATTTAGACCGTTTGAGCCCATTCAAGCCAACCAATGCATAAATCATTTTCGTTAGTGTCCTCGTTGAGCCTGATGGAGCCTTTTTTCTTTGTTAATCACAAAAATTTATCTTGGCTTTCAAAATTTTTCCTACTTACCTTCCACTCATAGCATACAGACATTTTAGGAAAGAACACCAATAGTCATGCTTAAAAATGATGACAGGGGTTTGAAGATGTTTTTGGCAATCAAAAAAAAAAAAGAAAAGAAAAAAGAAAGAGAGAAAACAATAAATTGCGTGATTGTAAACATTGTTGGTGTTGATGCTCTTAAATAAGTCCTAGGATGATTTATGTGACTATAAGCAAGTTAGTCTCATAATTTTTCTTATCATACCCTAGCACTAACCTCATATAAGGAGCTTGATAAAGCCCTAATAATCCTTGATGTTTGTGATTAACCTACATTAGTGGAGAGTGGTGTGAAGAGCGGTCCTATGGTAGTCTTTTATTTGTTTCATCATCTCTAGAGATTGATCACCAGCTCCCATTTGCATAAAGCTATCCGAGTTTCAAAAGGTGAAGTATGATTGGCTATGGACATATACACGAAGAATCTTGAATGAAGTAATTCTAGCATAAAAGTTGAAATTCTAAACAATCATGATGTCAATACATTACCTTTGAGCTATTAAATTTGAGAAATCTTTGAGGAATCCAATTATGAATCAAATTGATGTACAACTCACATTTAGCATTTCAACTTATTTTGAGTTTTATGGAGGGTATTGGGCATATTGAAAATATGTTACACTCACATTTTGAAAGAAAATTAAGGTAAGAAGAAGAAAACCTAGCGATAGTTACCATCAGTAATATTAGAAAACGCAATATAACTTTAACAACAATCGTGAAGGCTAATCTCGAAATAAGGCATGTAGAAAAAGTTGGCCATCTTATTCAATTAAGTGTTTCCAAAGAATGTAAGATGTTGTCCTAAAAGTTAGATGAAGCAACTTTTCATATAACGGGCATGGATTTGTCTCAAACATCTTGGGAATTATGTAAGGAAACAAGGAACATGGGACTACCTTAGTTATCTCGAAGATTGAAGGACAGAGTTGCCTCAGTCATCTAGAGGGAGATATATTGGTGTAGTACCTGTGACTTACATAGGATCATATTTCACAAAGTTATTGTAAATTTGAAAGAAATGGTTGAATAAGGAAATATATATCCCAGACTACTTTGATCCCTTGGCCTCTATCAACTAGGTCACCTCTGATGTCTAGGACTAGTTACTGCTAATTTGTCTACTATTTCTCATTCTTCTATTCCCACTAATTTGTGAGCTGAATCTCCTCTACAACAACTTGAGCGTGAAGCTGGTCCACTTTCAGTTGATTACCTTTGATGATCGGCTAGCCCAAGAGCCATTCAACATAAGCATATGGGAACAAAAGCATGCATACATGAAGCATAAACTTTTTTTCTTACAAAAAGCATAATCTAGAGTGGAATATAGTTAAAAAATGACCAAGTTTTGCAAATCGTGATGTATGATCACGAAGGAAGAATGATGGTAGCCACAGAGGAAAGAGAAACAGCTCACCCAAAGGCAATAACTTATGAATTTGTGCACAATTTGATGAACTTACTAATAAATGATTTTTTGTAGGAAGGATAACACAGACTTAATCCAGTAGAATACTCGGGGTAGATGTAAAGAAAGGGATATGACTTCTTCTAGTAATAGCAATAGTCAAAGAAGAAGAAGAAGGACCAAATCCTCTAGAGGCAATATCAATATGCCTAAAGGCACAGGCGTAAGAAGTTGAATTTTTGCATTTTGATGAACCTATTGATGGATCACTTTTATAGGAAATAAAATCCAACTAAAGACTGACCTTTTTTAAAATAAAGTTAAGAACAGACAAAGCACAGTTAAAATACAGAATCACAAGGAAGGGTGGATCAATTCTTGTAAGAGCAATAGCAATTGTAGAAGTAGGAGGAACCGTTCCTCCCCACGTAATAGCATCACCTTAACCTATTGATGAACAGTTAAATGTGTATGATTAATAAGAGCTTTATCCATTATTTTGCACTAATAGTGTCATAAAATTCATCAACTTAAGCATATTTCTAGTCTTTGCATCTTTTAAATTAGTTTTATCTTAATTTCAGTTTTTGTTGTAGGTTTAGTAAAATAGGCATAACTATAGTGCAAATCCTGATTTGTTGGAAAGCTGATAAATTTATCTAGAAGATTGTTTTTCACAAGTACCGTGAAATTCAAGCTTTTAGTGGATAAAAATGGGCTTGAAGTGAACCCATTCGTAGTTTCAGTCCAAACTGACCATGCCTACATATTTTGATCATGTTTCTTGATATACGTATCCAAATCATATGAATCAAGATGTTATAAAAAGCTGAGAGAAATATCTACAAATTTTATCATGACATTTGATCAAAATTCTAAATATTTTGATGTTGAAATTGGTGGTCAAAGTCAGTACACATGATGATCCAAATTATCAACAAGTTATTTTACAATTGTCCCTTTGTAATTTGACAAGTTTACCCCTGAATGTATCTATAAATAGAGGTGCATTGTGACCCATAAGGGCATTTTGGCTCTTGGCTGGGATCTCTTAACATTTTGTTTTCTCTCTTGTGTTTTGTTCTTTTGATGTTATTAATCAATTATTTTCTTCTTGCAATTTATTTTCTTCCTTGCATAATGTCTTACTAAATTCTCTCTTGCTAAGGTGAAAGAGTGAAACCCTTAATATGAGAATAAGGATTTTCTAACCATTTGATATGTGCTTAATAATCATAATATTATGTTGTTTATTTTATATGTCCTATATTTATTTTCTTAATCAATCTTGACACCATTTATAAGGTAGAGGTCTTGATCCATTGTAGACAACCTTGGCACATCAAATGCTTGGATCCTTTCTAGACGTCTTATGGTTCTCCCTTACCAACACAAGTCTAGTTAGGAACCTTGATTTGTTGTAGACATATGGTGATTGACACATTGGATGGTTGAACCATTTATAAGAAGTGGTATAAATATTGGTAATAAAACAAATATAATTTATATAACTAAATTGGGCCTAAATGACATACATTCCGATTGGAATCTCCTTGATGTGTGGATTCCAATTAAGTTATAATTAGGTTGTTTATCCTCATTTGATATATTAGAGGCAGAACCCCTAACCTTGGCTTTCATTATTATTGTGTTAATTCCTCTTACTTGTATATTTTAAATATTCTTGCTTATTGCTTATGAACTTTTTCTTTCATTTGCTATGGTAGGTTTTACCCCTTATTTTCATAGATGGTTTTACCACCTTTTATCTTTATTTTACATTTGAATAATTAGTTGTACCGTCTACCATCTTTACTTTTATTTGTTAATACCATCTTGTTAATTATTTGAATTATTCATATCATATTTCTCATCATTTAGTTTATATTGCTAAATCTCCTTCCCTGTGGATCGACCCTGATCTTATCGGGTTTATTACTTTGGCACTCTTATACTTGGAAGATAATATCTTTTTTTTATGTGTCAAGTTTTTGACGGCTTTGTTGGGAAAGGTAAAATTTGGCGTACAAAATTGTAAGTATTCCCTTTTCTCCGTTTAGATCTTAATTTTACTTTTTGTGTGTTCATCTTTCCTTTTCTCTTTTAAATTTGCATGAAAATTTGGTCACGCACATCTAATGGTAGACTTATTAGGAAAATATGATCTTCCTTAGAAAACATGGCCGACAATCAAGTGGAAAGATTCACAGATGAAGGGGACAATAGTTTCCAACAAAATGATCAAAACCAACCATGAACTCTTGAAGATTACATAAATCCGGTAAGGACTAGTACACGATCTTGTGTAGTTTCTCCTCCTGATACAATCCATTTCAATTTCAAACCGAGTTTTGTTCAACTTTTACCCACCCTTCATGGCCTTGATTGGAGAATCCATATTCACACTTAAAAAATTTGAAGATGTGTGTAACTCCTACAGTGACCCAAATTGTAGCATAAACACCATTATGTTAAAGTTTTTCCCTTTTTCTTTCAAAGATAAAGCTAAAACATGGCTACAAAATTTGAGTTCAAGTTCCATCAGCTCATGGGATGAGATGAAACAACAATTTTTGAAAAAAAAAATTCTTCCCATAGAACAAAATCTCTTAAAAGGCAAATCACCAGTTTTACTCAAAAATCAGGAGAAACCTTTTATCAATATTGTGATAGATGTAAAGAATTGCTTAATAACTGTCCTCACCATGGTTGTGAAACTTGGAGATTAGTTACACATTTCTATGAAGCATTGACACCTCAAGATAGGCAATTAGTAGAGATAATTTGTAACGGACAATTTGGAGATAAGGACCTTGAGGAAGCAATTGACTACCTAGACTCATTAGCAAAAAAGGCCTAAAATGGGATATTGCTGGTACCTATGAGGTACCAAGAAAAACCTCACCCTCAACATCCAAGAGAGGCATATATAACCTTAGAGAAGACCATGACCTTCAAGTCAAATATGCATCCCTAGCTAGAAAAGTCGAGGCTTTAGAAATAAAAAAGAGTGGTCAATTGAATTCTGCTCAAGAAATTGACTGTCACATTTGTAATGCTAATGACCATCCTACTGATGATTTGCCCAATTTTATCTGCTTTTAGGGAATGTCTCTATGAACAAGCCAATGCTTTAAACACTTTCGAAAGGCCGAATCACAATCCATACTCACAAACCTACAATCCTGGTTGGAGAAATCATCCGAATTTTAGTTAGAAAAATGACAATCATGCACAATCGTGGGCAATCTTCATAGGTCCTTTTTCAAACACATCAAAATTTTCAAAATTATCATGATCATGCACCATATGTTCCTCCTCCTAAGAAGGATCTTGAAGAAACATTGCAGTCATTTATTGCAAAGAAAGAGACCTTTAATAGTCAAACTGCTCAAACATTAGCAAATTTGTCAAATACTTTTTGTAAAATTTGCATCTACATTTAGCATCCAAGAAAAAGGAAAATTACCTTCTCAAACATTGCAAAATCCTAAATATCAATCTAACTCAAGTACAGGTAGTTCAAATAACCATTACATGGACCAAAGCAAAATCAGTCACGACCCTTCGCAATGGTAAGGTTGTTGAAAAACACATTCCTAAACCTTATAAGAAAAAAGATGAATCGATCCCTAAAAGTTAGGAAGAGGTTACCAAACCAACACTTAGTGAGGAAGAAACCAAATCCCCACTTGTACCTCCATTTCCTCAAGCATTAGCAACTCAAAAGAAGCTAAACCACAATTCTGAAATTTTTGAAATTTTCAAGTAGGTGAAGGTTAACATTTCCTTGCTAGATGTGGTTAACTAGGTACTTTCTTATGCCAAATTTTTAAAAGAAAATTGAATATGAAAAAGAAGACCTTTCTAGCCGAGCAAGTAAGTGCTATTCTTCAAAACAATAATACAGTGAAATATAAGAATTGAGGTTGTCCTATAATTTCATGTATTATTAGAGATCATAAAATTGAACAAGCTTTACTTAATCTTGGTGTTAGTGTAAATTTGCTTCTATACTCGATTTTTCAGAAACTCAATCTAGGTAAGTTAAAACCGACTTCTGTGACTCTTTTACTTGCTGATAGATTAATTAAAGTGCCAAGAGGAGTAGTAAAAGATGTGTTAGTTCAAGTCAATAAATTAATTTACCCAGTGCATTTTATTGTCTTGGATAAATAACCAATGGAAGTATATAATTCAATTTCTGTTATTTTAGTGCGTCCATTTTTAGCTACCTCTAATGCTTTGATTAACTGTAGAAATTGAGTCATGAAGCTTCATGAAGCTATCATTCGGGAACATGACATTGAAACTTAATGTTTTTAATATATACAAACAACCGCATGAAGAAGATGATAAAATTAAGGAGGCTAATATGATTGAAACTATTATGGAAGACCACATCCAAAAAGAGAGTTTTTCTAACCCTTTGGAAACCTGTTTAGTCAATTCATTAGAATCGAGTACACAACTAGAGCCTAATCTTTCTAATATATTTTCTTTACTGGATTGTACAAAGGTAATGAAAAATAAAGGCTCAAAACCACGATTCAAAGAATTGGAGTAATGAAAGCAAGGAAGAGGGAGCTCCCAAGTTAAAACTGAAGCCTTTACCACAAGGACTAAAATACGCATATCTTGGGGAGAATCAGACATATTCGGTGGTAATTTCTTCATCCCTCACAAATGAGCAACATGGTAAGTTGATAGAAGTGCTTAAAAGGTATAAAAATGCAATTGGGTGGACTTTAAAAGAGATAAAAGGCATTAACCATTTGATTTGTTTACATATAATACATTTAGAAGAAAATGTCAAAACATCCCAACAATTTCAAAGGAGATTAAATCCTGATATGAAAGAGGTCATTAGGGCTAAATTTCTTAAACTACTTCATGTAGGAATTATCTACCCTATTTCAGATAGTAAGTGGGTAAGCCCAACACAAGTAGTATTAAAGAAATCTGGCATTATAGCAGTCAAAAATAAAAAGGTTGAATCATTGCCAACCTAAGTCTCATCTAGTTGGACAATTTGCATTGGCTATAGAAAATTAAATGTTGTCACTAGAAAATACTATTTTTTCCTTACCATTCCGTGACCAAATTTTAGACAGAGTGGCAAGGCATTCCCATTGCACTTCAAGACCAAGAAAAAACCATATTCACATGCCCCTGTGGCACTTTTGCATTTAAAAAGATGCCTTTTGGACTTAGTAATGCTCTAGCTACTTTTCAAAGATGCTTGTTGAGCATTTTTAGTGACATTCACATGCCCCTGTGGCACTTTTGCATTTAAAAAGATGCCTTTTGGACTTAGTAATGCTCTAGCTACTTTTCAAAGATGCTTGTTGAGCATTTTTAGTGACATGGTTGAGCATTATTTATAAGTTTTCATGGATGATTTAACTGTCTTTGGAAACTCTTTTGATAATTGTCTTGAAAACTTAGAAAAAGACCTAAAAAGGTGTTAAGAAAAAGGTCTTATTTTGAAAGGAGAAAAATGTCATTATATAGTCACTTCGGGAATTGTCTTAGGTCATGTGGTGTTTTCTAAGGGAATTGAAGTGGACAAAGCAAAAATGGAATTAATTTTCCATTTGCCTCCACCAAAAATAGTCAAAGAGGTCCATTCATTCTTAAGGCATGCTGGATTTTATAGGAGGTTTATAAGAAATTTTAGTGTTATATCTAAACCTCTTTGTAACCTCTTATCAAAAGACACTTCTTTTGAATGAACTCAAGAATGTCAAAATGCTTTTGATAAATTAATTAGACTTTTAACATCAGCTCCAATTATGCAATCTTCTGATTAGTCCTTACCTTTTGAATCGATGTGTGATGCGAGCGATTATGCAGTTGGTGTTGTCTTAGGAGAAAGAAGAGAAGGTAAGCCTTATTGAATATACTATGCAAGTAGAACTTTAAATGATGCACAAATGAATTACACTATAACTGAAAAAGAACTACTTGTACTAGTATTTGCATTAGATAAATTTTGGTCTTATTTAATTGGTTCTCTAACTATTGTTTATATTGATCATGCAATTGTGAGATATTTAATATCTAAACAGGATGCAAAACCTAGATTGATATGGTAGCTCTTATTGCTCCAAGAATTTAACATCATAATAAATGATAAGAGAGGAGCCAAAAATGTCGTTGCAGATCATCTGTCAAGATTAACGACATAAACATTAATTGAAAGTTCACCTATCAATGACTCTTTTCCTAATAAATTTTTATTCTTTGTTGCTACAATACCTTGGTTTGCTAACAATGTAAATTTTCTTGCAACAAGAGAAATGCCACCTCATTGGAATGCTCATGACAAAAGGAAGTTTTTGACTGAGGTGAAAAATTTTTATTGGGATGATCCGTATCTGTTCAAATATTGTCCCAACCAAATAATGAGAAGATGCATACCCGCAATAAGGTAAGTAGTGTCATTAATTTTTGTCATTCCGAAGCATATACAGGAGACTTTTCATCTAAAAAAACAATTGCTAAAATCTTGTAATGTGGAATTTATTGGCCACTTTGTTTAAAGATGCATGCATTTTGAAAAACTTGTGAAAATTGTCAAAAATTAGAATCCATTTCAAAACGAAACATGATGTCTTTGAATCCCATTCCTATTGTTGAAATTTTTTACTGTTAGGGTATTGATTTTATGGGACTTTTTTCACCATCAATTGGTTTTGTGTACATTCTCATTGCAGTAGACTATGTTTCAAAATAGGTCGAGGCAATTCCATATCGAAACAATGACCACAAAATAGTTGTCAAATTCTTGAAAGAGAATATCTTGTGTAGATTTGGAATTCCTCGAGCCATTATTAGTGATGGGGGTACACATTTTGGTAACAAACCATTTGAAGCTCTAATGAAGAAATGTGGAATAACCATAAAGTTTTTACACCTTATCACCCGTAAATAAGTGGACAAGTTATGTTAGCTAATAGGGAGATAAAACAGATCTTAGAAAAAACGGTTAACCCAAACCGTAAAGGTTGGTCTCTAAGACTTGATGATCAACTTTGGGCCTGCCAACCTGCTTTCAAAACATCAATAGGTATATCTCCTTAAAGATTAGTTTTGGATAACCTTGTCCCTAGCCTGTGAAAATTGAGCATAAAGCTTATTGGGCCATTAAAACATTTAACAGAAATTTGGATGATGCTTGCAAGTTACGTAAACTCCAACTGAATGAATTTGAAAAAATCAGGAATGAAGCTTATGAAAATTCTAAAGTCTACAAAGAAAAATGAAGGTCTTTCATGACAAATTCATTATTGAAAAATCTTTTAAACCTTCATAAAAAGTTCTTTTGTATGATTCAAGATTGCATTTTTTCTTGGTAAACTTCAGTCTCGTTGGACTGGACCTTTCGTTGTTAAAAATGTTTTCTCTCGTGGAGCAATTGAAATTGAGAACCCAAAGAATGGTAATGTTTTTAATGTTAGGATTTTTGTCTAACAATCGAGAGGATAAGCTACAATTCATCAAGAATGGACTGAGTAGGGAGTCTTTGGATAATATCCAATTGACTCTTGAAAAACATGCTTGTAGAATTGTGCAACGTGAAATTTTGAAATTATTAACACAATTTTGAGAAAAGCATGCACGCTAAAATCTCAGGAATCTGACTAAAAGTGATCCTATTTTTCCAGTTTATAAGGATGGGAAGCATATCCCCAACTCATAGAAGATGTTTAAGCCATTTCTGGATGTAAAACCAAAGGAAGATGTGAGCCACAGTCACAAACTACCTGTATATATGCATTTGTGCTGTCATTTTTGAATTTTTATGCCTTATAGCTGTCATTTTTGAATTTTATGTCTTATAGCTGTCATTTTTGAATTCGTATCTCTATCTTTCGGTTGACTTATGCATTTATGTTGTCTAATTTCTATCATTTTTTTAATTTCTATGCTTTATTGTCAAACTTTTTCAACAAACAGTCGAGCTATCTATATAGATGTCATCGTTAGAATACCTTTTTGCACTCCATAAATATGACATCTCTTGTTCTTCACTTTACACATATCGTTAGATGTTGCATAGACATAGAGGGAACCTCAAAATGTCGAATCCAAAAGATATTTGTAATATGTGAATCTCAACTTGGAAGAAATGAAGAGTTTATAGAAGTAGCAAATTATATTGGTAGACTATTAGCTGAAAGAAAGATTCATGTGGTTTATGGGGGAGGTAGCTTGAGGTTAATGGGTTCTGTGTCAACAGCTTCGCTCTTAGGAGGTAGTAAAGTTGTAGGTATTATTCCTAAAGCTTTGGTTGTAGAAAGCATCATAGGAAAAATAGTTGGGCAGGAGTTACAGTTCTCTTCTTCTACTCCTTGTTTTCATTCTTTTATAAGAATCCAAGAAAGTGACATTACTTATTTTCTATCTAATTCTTAGATGGTGTTTTATTCATCTAGCCTTAAAAGACAATTACTTATTTATTAAATGATTGTCATTAAGGCTATGACCTAAACATCAAGGGCTTTGTAAGACTATTTCAATTTAAAGGAATATCCACTTTCCTTTGTTTATTTGTATGTTTAATTTATTTTTTTATTTGCTTCTTTTATTTTTTAACGCACGTTATTTCTTCTTCTTTTTAATTTTCTTCTTCAATATGAGAGTCTTAAAGATGATATCATTTAAGAAATAAGTGATTATCTCCTTTTATGGCTTGACTCATCAAATATCACCTAAGAAATAGGTGAATATCGTATGAGTTATATTTGTATAAGATGAATTCTTTTCCTTTATTTTTATTGCATGTTAGTTAATATTATGTTATTTTTTGCCATATTTTAAATCCATTAATTAGATGTTTATTGATTAATAATTTGTCTATTTTTTCTTCTTTCTCTTTATACATGAAATTGGTGAATGAATAGTTATGGACTCATAATTGATGATGAGGGATCACAATTCACTCTAATTCCCTTTCAATGCATTCTTCTTTATTCTTTTTTTGTGTGCTTTAAGTTTAAGGACTTTGATAAGTGATGAATGAACTTATAATTGGTGATAAGGCAATCATTACTTGATGAAAGTCCATCTTGATTATTTGCATGATTTGTGTGTTTATTTGCTATTTATTATGCATGTTTTGATTTAATTGTTTTTTTATGGTTAATACTTGTTTATTGTCTTTTATTTTGATGTGGATAAAGCGTGCTTTTATTGTATATTGTTTCTTATTTATATTTCATTTTATTGTTCATTATAATTGCTTATTAAAGTGTTGTTTATTGCTTTTACACATTAATTCTTATGCACTTTTATCAAGGAATTGATGTAATTCTTTCTCCTTCCCCCATGTTTGAAAGGAATTGTAATCCATTATCCTCCATCTTTCTTTGTATGATTTATAAATTGTTTTGGACAATCACCTCGCATAATAAGTAAGATAAAATGGACAATGCAGTGGACCAAAACAACAATCAAGATATTCTAATTTGATATACCCTAGTGGAGGCTAGATTTATGTTAAGATAGGCCAAAAGCTTGTACCTAACTTTTTGAATCCATCTCTAAAGGGATAAGGGTACTTTATGTCCTTAAGCAAGGGATTGAATTGCCACCATCCATGTTTTTCTAAGAGAAACTTGGGTGGCAACTCCATCACATCTCCAAACTTGCTTTTATGGCTTGTTTATGTTTCCTTGAGTGTCGAAAGAAGTTTTGACATAGTATTGTGGTCATAATCGATCTCGCAAAATGAAAACCCCCCTCAAATTTCACCCCTTAAAAGTCAAGCTCGACAAGTTAGGTACTGACTTTCAGTACGCCTGGACGTAGTACAACCTCAACTAGGGTCAACTAAGTCATTTGTTGTCTTAAATTGTTAGTGCTATCCCTTTTGATCTTAATTCCATTTTAGACACAATCCACATGTATCTTGACTATTACATGTAGGCATTTAACAATTTAAGACATCCATAGAAAGAGGAACGAGAATTGATTACATTATCAATCTAACATGGGGATTTTGGGGAATGGGATTACAATAATTCAAATGATGATATGAACTAAAGTAATTTTAGATTAACGCTTCAAAACCAAACAAAAGCATTAGCAAAACATCATTAAATTGATTATGGCATAAGTAATTACTATGCTAAACATGCATAATCAACTGCCGATTAACTACATAATTAACTACAAAATTAACTACTAGTTAACTACACTAAACATACACAATTGACCACTTAACTAACTACACAATTAACTACCCATGACATAATTAACTACTCCAACCTAAACCCAAGCTAAACATGACAAAATAAACTATTAAGAATAGGAAAGAGAAGAAAAGAAAGATGGCCCTTAGGAAACTTACCGAATTTCGAACTTAATCAAATGCAAAACCTTAACTTCAAAGGTGTTATAAGATAATCCAAAGAATACCCAAGACACCAAAAACACCTGGGAAACACAATGAAGAAATATTTACTAGATAAAGGTTTTTGAATAATATTCAAAATCCCTATTTATATCTAATTTTCGGTATTTTTCCCCCAAAAATTGTTTTTCTAGGGATGAGAGTCATTTTCCTTATAGAGGCCTTGATGGGCATGAAATAGCTCACAAATTCAATATGGGACTATAGTAACAGGCATGCGCCTCTTCTACATATAGGCCTACCAAGTCTAATCAGGCGTGCGCCTATTCACTCAAACATTTACCCTAGTTTCTAAAATGCTCTTAGTCGTGAACCCTAATCATTGTAGCGCCTATAGCACATTGTAGCTTGGAGTTCTCAGTCATGAAACCTAATCAATGTAACACCTGTAGCTTAGTATAGCGCCTGTCCTATCATAGGTATAGTTGAATCTGCGTATGCGTCTGTGAAAGGCATTATAGCCCCGTACATTAACACAACCCTCTTATCCTACAGCTATGGCCTAACACCTATTTTGGATCACTTTCTTCACTCTCTATTTCCCCATTTACAGTGTTTCCCTGGAGTTCTGTTGTCCTTTTTAGTCAAGACCTCCCTTTGATCAATGTATCTGGTTATCATCATTAGGCTTTCAAACCATAAGCAAAATTTCAATCCTTATACAAGCTTATTATCAAGCCAAGTTGAGATCGATAACTTTCACATCAGATGAGGTAAGTCTTTTATCATATCAAATCAAAGAGATAGATTTATTATCTTTTTATTCAATTAAAATCTAATTTATTATCTTTTTATTCAAACAAAATCCAATACAACTTTAAGGAGAGGATAAGGCTATGATAGTCAACTATAAATAGCCTACGTTGCTCAAAAGAGAGGTATGACAAAACAAAAACACTAAGCTACTAATCTCCTATGCCAAACCATTAGACATTTGACTTAAAAGTTAGAGTGCTTTCGCTGGCAACACTGCCTACAATCCCTTCACGTTTGTATTCTTTGTTTTTGGTAGGATTATCTGTAGTAATTACTTGAAACCCCCTCCACGTGTAATTCATCTACTTAACAAAAAATTAGCATTAATAATATATATATATATATATATATATATGGTAATATTGTAATACAAATTTTTTACATAAATTTATGACTTTTAATCACAACAAATCCAAGGGTTGAGATTAGAAGTCAAAAAGTTACATCTAATGTTGGCAACTCATCAATCATATCAACTATTGAATGCTGTCAACTCATCAATCATATCAACCATTAAATTTTGTGAATCATAATTTAAAAAGCTTTATATCACCAAAATGGGTTGGGCGTGATCGCATAAATTCAAGTGAGCCCAAGTATTACACACGATCCCATAAAAAAGTAAATAGGCTCATTCAACATTAAAAAATTAGATTGTTTATCACTTAGTTTTAAGGTGAAATGTGTAGAAAAAAAAAAGCAACTATGTTCCAAATCCATCCTTAGTAAAAAAAATGAAAAAAGAAAAAAACTGAATATTGAAAAATCTACATCTTATATATGAAGAATCAAACACGTTGATTCTCTCACTCTATTGCATTAGTACATCTACCCAAAAGATAAAACCTTTTTTTTTCTTTTTCTTTTTTTTTCTCAATTTTGTGACAATATCTACCTAACTGGGATTGTTAACCGATTGAAGCTGTAAATCATAGTGAGATCAAACTACAAGCCAGCATTCAAGATGCTTGATGTAGACTGCAATGGCAAGATTAGGAATAATGATTTACACTTGTTTCATAAAGGATATGGTAGAAGAGATTTTGGTTTAGCCGTCAGTGATGAGGATATATTAACAGTATGATACCAAAACAAGTATTGGCTTGATAAGAAAAACTATATAAATATTTACTGTGATGAGGTAAAAACAAACCATATTTTTTTAACATTTTTTATTTCAATTTCACCTTCCTAAATTAAAAAAGGATGGTCATTTAGTTAAAAGATGGAGTGCAAATAGCACCACTTTTTAAATTAAATAATTAACATATCATGCAAAATCTTAGTGAACCAAGCTACTTATAGGTCTCACTTATGGGTTATTAATTGGTTTACATGGTGTTGTGTCTCGACTTTCTAGCAATACAGAAAAGGCAATTTTATCTTTTACAAAGAAAACACATTACAAAAATACCCTTTTGTATGAAAGATCCAGAATTACCTTATTTGTTGTGAGACTTTTGTTTGAGTTACAGAGAGCTGGCCCATGTCATCTTGAAGCCTTTGATAGATTAGAAAGAGCCGTGTTATAGATATATGACGGTGACTCGCATAAGGAAATAGATCGAAGTTTATGGATGAGATATGACGATGGTAGCAAACAACAAATATAAGAGATGGTAATATTGAATAGACTGGAACAATGCGTATGGAACTAATTTACTGAAGTGATAGTCTGTATATTACTATGTAGATTTTGTTTTGGAGAAATAAAGAAACGGCTATAAGTGTCCGTTTGATCTAAAACTTGAGGATAGTGATCTAAAAGTAATCTATAGACTTATGATATTAATAAAATAGTCAGGACGCAATTAATCATGCAAAGGATAAAAACACAAAACGGCCACGACTGATGACAACGAAATGTATGACAATTTTATGTAGATTCTGAACGAGAATGACTGTATTTGGACTATTATTAATGAAAATCATGCTTAACAAGTGTTTTTGAATAGTATTTAAGCCATAAAAGACATGGATAAGGTTGTATTTTTAATGAGAATGTGTTTAAGAAGTATGTTTAGATGTATAAAAGGATGAAGATGATTGATGAATAATAATAGGAATGTGTTTGAGGCTTTTAGTTTGTGTTTCTTGATGATCTTACGAGAATGTATGAGGGTTTTATATAGCTAATGTGTAAAAATTATAGTTAATGTCAACTAGGGTAAGGGATAAGATAATAAGAGATATTGTCATAATTATCTCTAGTTATCTTAATAAAATTATGGAATAAATGCTAGGATAAGCTCTAGGAATATTTATCTAGGATAAATAATAAAATAAAATATAAGGATAATTCTAAGAGACTTTTACTATTTTACCCTCACCCTTAACGTCAAGTCTAATTTACCAAAATACCTTCTAAATGGGCCTTAGCTTTAACACATTGGGCTAAGTGGGCCTCATGTTTCCTGTTTGTACCAACCAATCTGTACCCCACCAAGAAGCCCCATAGGTGACTTGGGTCCAATTTGATCTAAGTACATAGGTTGGATACAATTTTAATTTTATATTCAGATTCAGAGTTCAAATTCATATTTAGGCCCATGGGCTCAGCTCTTAATTAAGCCCAATGCGGATTTTGATCTAAGCCCAATGCGGATTCTGAACGAGAATGATTGTATTTGGACTGTTATTAATGAAAATCATGCTTAACAAGTGTTTTTGAATAGTGTTTTAGCCATAAAAGACACGGATAAGGTTATATTTAACGAGAATGTGTTTGAGAAGTATGTTTGGATATATAAGAGGATGAAGATGATTGATGAATAATAATGGGAATGTGTTTGAGGCTTTTGGTGTGTTTTTCTTGAAGATCTTATGAGAATGTATGAGGGTTTTATATAGCTAATGTGTAAAAATTATAGTTAATGTCAACTAGGGTAGGGGATAAGATAATAAGAGATAATATTATAATTATCTCTAATTATCTTAATAAAATTATGGAATAAATGCTAGGATAAGCTCTAGGAATATTTATCTAGGACAAAAAATAAAATAAAATACATGGATAATTCTAAGAGACTTTTACCATCTTGCCCCCACCCTTAACCTCAAGTCTATTTTACCAAAATACCCCCTAAATGGGCCTTAGCTTTAACACATTGGGCTAAGTGGGCCTCATGTTTCATGTTTGTGTCAACCAATCTGTACCTCGCCAAGAAGCCCCATAAGTGACTTGGGTCTACTTGATCTAAGTACATAGATTGGATACAATTTCAATTTTAGATTCAGATTCAGAGTTCAAATTCATATTTAGGCCCATGGGCGCAGCTCTTAATTAAGCCCAATGCAGATTTTGCTAGTGCTTGACTTTGTTTATGGGCTTATATTGAGTTAGTTTTTAAGGTCTTGTACTGATTATACTAACTTTACCAATTGTACTAAATGCCATGGCCATGGTTTTAGTACTGATTGTACAGATTCAGAGTTTAGATTCAGATTGGGCCCATGCGTCCTGCCTAGCCAAGCCCATAGGACTTGAGCCAAAATCGAGCATCAACACATAGGAAAAATATTGTTTAGCTTTTATAATTAATTAATGAGTTTTGGCATATCTCTTATTCATATTGTTTAAAATTTAGCTTCTTCTAATTGATTGATGTTGAAAAGAATAATTCAGGTTTCAAAACAAGGAAAGGATTGACATTGAAGAAGGTAGTATGTCTATAATAGTGAAATAGGTAAAGGATATTTTAGTAATAAAAATTATTTTTAAAAATTTAGTGGTTAGACTCTTTTTGTGTAAATAGTCTCACCCTTTTCGATATTAAAAACAAAAAATTTAATACTTATTATCCAATATTAAAAAATTAGAAAAGAATATGTCATTCAAATATCTATATTCAAACTTATTTGGATTTAGACCAAAAAGAAAGAGAATGACAATTATACCCACCTATCTGCGCATACTTTATTTTAAGTAAATAAACAAATAAATAATGATTTTTATTATTAATAATTCAAATAAAACATAGAAAAGTTAAAAATTCAGAACTAGTTGTCTTACTTGTAGACCATATTGACTTTATTTTATGTGATTGTGTGATTAGTGATTGAATTGACTTTGATAAGTTGTTCAATATAATTAAATTATTAGTGTTGTTTTATGACTTTGTAATGTGTTTTTCATATTTAAGCTAATTTATATTACTTTTGTAGTATATAATATGTTTTTAGTCTTTTTTTTTCATTTTAAAGTAATATGATACATCTAACTAAATCATGTAAAAATGAAACAATCTTAAACAAAGTGATTGGATCTTATAGGTACCCTTTTATAAATGGGTAGGGCATAGTACTTCATTAACAGGTCCATAAGGTGTTGGTCTAAAAGTCTACACTTCAAGGGTATAGGTCTCAAATTTTTTTAAAAGGATATGGTATGGATATTGGTATGCCCTAGCCATTACCATCCCTACAAACTAACATCCCAAGATTTTTAAACTTTTTAAAATTTTTAAATTACACATCAATGAAAAGATTTGTTACTATGCGAGCGTAATTGAAGTTTGTCCCATTTTCACATGTAGAGGGATATTAGATTATTATTTATTTGACATTTTATCTTGACTTAAAGAAAAGGATTTTTTTTCTCTTTTTGTATTTTTTATTAACTATATAATTTTGTCTTAATATAATTTATAGATCATGATTATTATCAAAAATAAAATTGTATACATCTCCCTACAAACCTATTTGTTTAATTTGAAATCTGAATAGATATGAATTTAATTGAAATCTGAATAGGTCTAAATACAAAAATATGAATAATATGTTTGTTTTTCATTTTCTAATGATTGATTCTAAGTATTAAGTTGTTTGTTATTATAAGCTAAAAATATCTTTAAATTGTTAAATTGACATATATGTCTTCATTAAGGATGATATGTCCATACATATATTTTATATTTACAAGTTGTATAAACATATCATATAAAAATTTAATAAATTTAAATTTGAACTATGAAAGTTTATATGTAAGAGTAATATATTTTTAATTTATTTTCTTATAAATGACGTGAAAATTTTGAAAAGAAAATTGTTGTTGTTTTAAATTAAACTCACAAGTGCACGAAACTATTGGAGTATAGATCTAGCAGTATACAAGTTTTGTTAATTTTGAAAGTTAATTATCATCACAATTGTTATATATCTAACCACGAAAAAGATTTAATTTTAGTATCTTCTAAAATATCTTACCCATGACATTATAATTTTGACACCATATCATGACTCATAATTAGATATTTATATTCTTACACTTCTATAATTTTACACCAATGGATTTTTAATTTAGTTATATTGATAAATCTTTATTGTTAACTGCAATACTTTTTGCGAAAAACGAACTTAATAAAGTTAAAAGAAGTTGGAAAATTCTCATCTGGCCCCCATTTGGAGGTCATTTAAATAGCCTCTAAACCCGAAAATCACCTCAACACCCTTGTCTATTTTCAAACTCGTAACCCTTATTCTTCCCTCCAGTCAAACCATCACTTTCAAACCCAAAGCCATTTCCAATAAGTTTTTCGATTAGCAATCAGCATTTAGATTAAATTGTTTTAGAGAGTGAAGGGGAGTTCATCCCGATCGTGAAAAGAGAAGGAGTTTACTGTTTTAGAGAGAGAAGGGGAGTTCACGAAGCCCAATTGGCAAACCATCTACAGTTCGAGTAAGTAACCATGAAAACTTTCAAGTTATCTTGTCAAATATGTGGGTGTTTGAATTGTGTTTAGATATTATGAAAAAAATTTGGTTTGAGAGAGAAACAGTTTTGCATAAGGGTATTTGGTTGATGTTTTAGAGTTATTTATATTATTCGATTCAGTTTGTATGATTTGGTGTTGGTTTGTTGTATTTTGGTCGTTTTGTTGTTTTTTTTTTTTTATGATTTTGGTGTTGGTTTGTTCAAAATGGGTGTTTTATGGATGTTAAAGACGATGATTCGATTGTTTGTCGAACCACCTAATCATTGTAGAATTGGCGAATGACCCTATCGAATATTAGAAATAGTTGCCGAGCTGTGGAAGTTTAGACTACTCATAGATTTATTGTCGAACCTCGTCGAACCATTGTCGAATTGCATGAAGCAATCATCAAACTTGGATGAACCATCATCGAACCACAACACGATGTCGAAATAATGGTTTGACAGTTAGATTTCCGATCTGTCGAAACGTAGAACTAGGGCATCGAACTGTTTTATTGTAGAGTACATTTAATTTATTGTCAAACTGTTGTCAAACTTCCATCGAATTTCATTATGCAATCATCAAACATGAAAGAAATATCGTCGAACTATCGATATCTCGTCAAATAGCAAGGTTCGACAGTTCAATTTTTACTATGTCGAACCGTCGAATTTTTTTTTCATGAATGCTTTTTACTTAATTTTTTGCCTGTTTTTGGGTTTTGACTAATTTTATCTATTATTTCAAGTTGAGACATGGAGTCCCCAGATCCGAGGATCACTTTTGACCTAAAAACATTCAATTCCGAGCATTTTGATGTGACGATGATGAATATGACGATTTTAAAGTGCATCAATTTGGTCAAGGGCAACCATATGAAAAGGCAATAGACCCTCTTTGTAAAAAAGACAGGTTTCAGAAATCTATTAGACATCCAAGACTTGAATTTTCTGGGGAAATTGGTCAACAATCTGTTATTGCACAAGGCTAAGGCATATGATATGGTGGACGAGGAGTTTTGGTATCTTGTAGACGATAAGCACTTTGTAACGAACATTGTAAATTGTGAAATGTATGCGGTTCAGAATGACCCCTCAATTTTTTCTTTTCTTTTTTTTTTTTTTTTTTTTTTTTTTTTAAGTGTGCAAGGAAGACCATTCTTTTCTTAGCCGACGAGTGTTCAACGAGAGGGCCAAAATTCAATGATACTTCAACAATTCGATTGCTGTTGGACGAAACATCAGTAGTTTGACTATTGAACTGTGGAACGGTCGAACAAATGTCGAACTGTCGGATGCCTACATTTCCAGGCCCATATTCGGGTTCTAGCGCAGAAAACATGACTTTCACACAACAAACATCTAAAACTATCGATCTAACTCTATTCCAACCTTCATTTGTCTATTTCTACACATATGGGATTAATTTTAAAATTTATATCATGCTAAAAAATATAAGGAATGATTTGGAGATGAGTTTGAGAGGAACATTACCTTTACAAGCCTTTCCAAAGCTTTTCAACCTTACTTTTTGCTTTTTTTTTAATGTTTTAATTATAGAATGTAGTATTTAGATTGTTGTGCTTGCTTTATTTTTGTTTGAATATGAGGTAGTTTAGCCATGGGAAGAGTTAGAGAAAGATTTCTGCTGGTGATTGGTGTGTGTGTTAGAGAAAGTAATTGCGAAAGGGGCATTGATGTAATTTTGGGGCTATAGAGCCAATTGCATGAAAATTTTGGAGAGTAAGGTCATTTTCCCTAAGCCCCTAAACTAGGGGCCACATGTAATCCCAAAGAAGTTTCATCTTTCACTAATAACTAAAAAAGAGGGAATATAGACTAAAATCTTCGAAGAGAAAGGCCTCCAAACAAATCCTGGCCCGGCTTGGTAATGTCCTTGTGCTGTTTTGAAGGCCCTAAAAAAGCCCATATTCTTTTCACTAAGAATAGTGTCTTTTGCAGACCACCATTAAATTAAAGGAACTCATTTAAAGTTTTTAAAATATTTACTTCCTCATTATATCCATTAATTCTACAAATAACCCTGATCTATTTATCTTCACACACAAACAACTCATCAGATTCATCAAACTTAGCCTTGATATTTTTCCGACGAAAGCTCTTCTTCCAAAATATACAAAACAATGAGAAAACTTAAAAGAGAAAGAAGACTGAACTTAAAAATGCATTTTTCTTATTTTCTTTATTTCATTTCCTTATATTTTTAAATCAAATTCATATCCTATTTTCAATAAAAATATTTGAACTTATATCTTTGAATTTGACATTAAGCTTGTCTTCATAAGATTATTGAGAAGAGATTGGAAAAAGCTTGCGAACTGTAAAAGTTATAAATTATTGCTAATAATCCTTACGTATCTGTCCCAAAAAAAAAAAAAAAAAAAAAAAAAAAAAAAAATTAGATCATATCAAATCAGGTTAACGTAGAAATTGGGGATTAGAATTTGGAAACTAGGATTTATGTAAATGGTACGTAAAAATTTTTTTTAGAGAAGAAACCAAAGGTAAGTTATGTTAGTTTATATTAGGTTTTTATGTAATTCATTATTAGGATAAATTCGTAACTAAAAATCTTTTAAAAATAGGTTTCCTATAACACGGTGGCTGGGTGCAAAATTGCAAATAGCATTAACTCTTAAACTAAGGCGTAACATAATAGTCCTCTATTTTCGTTTTTTCAACCGGCACAACATTTTAGAGGGAAAAAGAAAAGCATTGACAAACCAAGACAAAAAAACGAACACAATTGAGATACAAACTGGAACACATCTCAACCTCGAAAGGCCAGAAGCCCGGTTATTCTTGAGCTTTAAACTAATAAGACTCATCCCATATGATTTTTGAATTTGTAATAACCATTTCGTACTGATAACAAGCACTTCAAATGCAAAAGCAACGCCAGATGCATGAGAGATTATAAGCATAATGCTATTAGATAGACAGACTAGGAAACATCAACCCTCTATAGAAGTTGTAAAACAACACAAAGAAGCTCACAATTTTATGTGCTTAATTATAGTATATCATTTCTATGGTATTATAGCTACATCTAAGCGTTAGGAGGAGGGTGAGAAGATAATTCAAAACAAGCTGAAATTTTACCATTCGAAGCCATCATGCCAACCACTGTGGTCCAAACAAAAAACCACAACTGTATTCACAATTCACAAAGCTTAGAATTCCACAAATGCAGGCACGTAATGCATAGTAAACTTTTACTTGTAATATTTTTCCATAGTGTTCTTCAAGCGTGAAACATCAGCACCAATTACTTCAGTAACCTTTTCCCCATTGTGGAAGAAAAGAAGTGTGGGCTGCAGCATAAGGGGCACATTAGCAACTTAAAAAATGAAGTGTGACTGGTTAGATTAAGAAAATGAAGTTAATCAACATTCAGAATAGACAAAATGGAATTGTCGATCAACATCCAGGGACAATCTTATTTTTTCAAATATGTAATTATGTGATCATATTTCTAAACTTTTTCTCTTATAACAAAGACAATTAAAAATTTTTGTACACCGAGAATACAAAATGATCAAACAAAAGATTATCACAGAAGTATGAAGAGCACAACAGCACTATAGCTGTTATCTCCTTTCAGTCAAAAACAAACCAGGATATCAAGAAATTACAGAAAATGACCAAAATAGGGATGTCATAAAATATAAAGAAATGAACTGACCAAAACCTTCAAATTACTGTTAGTTAAAATTTCCCTTGAGTGTGATTTTAAAGATATTTTCATGTTTTTCTCCATTGTTGTCAATATTTACTGGAAGGATGGACCTTGTAGGATATGTCCACCTAGTTCGAGCAAAATGTCAATCAACAGAAAATTGGAACATAGACAACAACAGACAATTCTAGATAAGAACACAAATAAATATACACACTCACAAAGCAATTTGATTCCTAGCATAACACAATAATATTCAGAAAAGAGTGGGAAAGGGATCAAGCTAATCACCACGGCAGTAATATTTAAGTTGCTTAATGCGCTTTCAAGCCCCTCCTGCAATAGAATGACCATATTACTTCCAGAAACTTTTTTGGAGTACAGTTACACTACCATCAAGCAAAATAAATCTTAACTACTTAATGAGGCCAGCTTACATATAATGATAATTGTAAGAGAGAATAGGAAACCAAGCTGTTAATTCCCAATTCATATTATAAATCTTCTCTATAAGGTACTTTATAAATGCTAGTTCATATAAGAAGATTGCATAACACATAATTTTTAGCCACCCCAGCAAGTTTATTAAAAACCTTATCAGCCATTCAAGTGACATTTCTTAGCTTCAGATTTTGTCCACTTGCTCAACGATAAACAATCTACCCAACTAATATTTATTTAAGAAGCCAAGAATCTCAAGACTCAATAGTATGTTCGATCACAAAGATATTGATTATAAAGAAAGTTAAAATGCAATAGTAAAATTTGACTAGCAGAATCCTGCTACACCATTTTCTGTTCAGATAAAATGTTCCCTGCATATTTTTGTGACATCGCTCTCATCTACAAGATTCCCATTATTATCACAGTTTACTTTTGACCAAACGAATTATAGGAGAGTTTTTATTGAGAAGTAGGCATCAAAAAGAGACAAGACACGCTGATATCTCTATGAAGAAACCGAGCAGGATATATCAATAGCTTTGCAATGCAAAGAAGGCAATAATCCCTAACAGCTTTAGATGAACAACTTAATGACGAGCAGAAGGCAAAAGGAATTGGGAGGATAAGTAGAAAGAGTGAGAAAGAAGGGCAAGCCCCCATTAACCCCTAACAACTTTACTCAACCTACCTCAATTTCTCACACAATTCTTCTCACAATTTGGTAAGGTCTAAGAGATAAAATTGGTAAAATAGTGTTTCAAGGAAATAAATTCAGAGTGAAAACATTTATTTTACAAATCAAGAGCCAGCTGAATATCTAATCCTAATATTAATTGCAATTTTTATGGCTTTCTGTATTCCACAAGATTCAGTAGACAAATAAAGTCAAAGAATGATATGACCTGCTAATGAAAATATAAAAAAGTATTACATATATCTAGCAAAACCACAAATCCTAGGTACCTGGTCAATGTCAATCTTATATGTCTTTACATGAGGGTATTTTGCACTCTGCTCTTCTATGACAGGAGATATGAACTTGCCTGCACAGGATAAATATACCAATAAAGCCATAGATAACCAAATAAATAGCTTAAAATTCAATATTAAAAGCACATATATAGTTTAAAGCATGTTACTCCATTAGAAAAAAAGAAACTAACTAGGAACTTACAGGGACCACACCATACAGCAGTGAAATAGAATATTGCCGGCAAAGATTCATCTACCACAATGAATTTCAACAACATTGTGAGCAACAAAAAGTTTCTCAACAATTAAGCAATAAAAATTTTCTAACAAACAAAATACAAGTACATGCCTACATACCTTTAACTTTTCTAAGTGAGCTATTGAACTCTTCTCCTGACTTAATGAGGACAATGTTTGATGAACCTGAAAGGAAATTATTAACTTGATAGTAATTATATTCATGATATTTGATTTCTTCATCATATCAAAAAGTAAATCCTATTTCATTAAACATGCACCATTGTATTCCTCAAATATTAGCTTAAAGAACGGAGAAAACAAAGCAAGTCATGAAGAGATGACAACCAGGGTTCAGTTATTGTAAGAGACTACTTAAAGTGTCTCAGCTTAAAAGATCTGAAGTAAACTACACATATAACTGATTTATACAACGAAATACCACCTAAAACCATAAAAAAATCATGACTCACACGTACATACTTGAAAGATAAAACTTCAATCACGCACTCTAAACAACTCATTTAAAATCTTTCTGATAACCGGCTTTGACTACAGAATCAATCAAAATCAAAATTAGCATATCAGGGACTCACATTTCCGCTATTTCTCACATGAATTGCTTACATTCTATTCCAACAACCGCACCAGAAAGGACTACAGAGAGGTAGAAACCAATAATCCTATTGCTACAACCAACATGTCTGCTCCTCTTACCGATGCAAGTTCATCGTCTCTTGACGATGAAAACATATGCAATTTTCTACAGCCAATATTTTGAAATAGGACAAGTGAACATAATCCAAAAACCAAAACCAGTAGAGACTTGTTTTCTATACGAGTAAAAATCACACATCATCAAACAATTCAGATAAGGGTACTTCAGTCTATGAACATTAATTTTGTTCCTTAAACTAAAAGTGCAGCGCAGGAGCTATGATTGATAACAAAAAGAATTCAAATTCCAGTTCAATTTCTTGTTTTTTTTCTTTCAATCTAAGACTGCATTGCATAATATTCTAACAAACAGTAAGAGAGTACCGTCGGAAGAGGAGCTGAGGGCTCTCTGGAACTGAAGAAGGGGGACGTTGGGCGTGAAGTGTGTGGAAATACAGTTACTGGAGAAGGGGATCCTGGGGATTTGATAGGTGGGTGATGAAATTGATTTAGAAACTGAAATTAGAGTTTCAGTGAGATGTGGAGAGGAAGAAGAAAATGGAGAAAGATATGAGAAATTGCGTTGGAGAAGAAATCTACGCAAAACGGGTCTCATTTTCCCTCTCGTTCTGAGTCCGTCACTTCGCAAAATCTCCGCTATCATCTCCTCTTCTCTTCGGTAGGGTTTTTGTCTGTTCCCATTATGCCACGTGTTATGAAATAACAAATATTTTGAAGGGGAAATGTCGGTCGACCCCCTTTCTACGTTAACATATACTAGGACCCACTGGCTTTTTCAAAGCCCTCAACGTTAATTTCATAAAGTTTTAAGTAACGCTTTTAAGGGTATGATTGTCATTTGATAATAATTAAATAAAACATTAATTTTCTACTTTAATGATTTCTATACTCGCGATTAAAAAAAAAAACCTAAATCAATTAAAATTTGTTCCAAAATTAAAACTAAATTGCTAACTCACTCATATCCAACACCACAACCTTCCGCTTCCCAAACACCCCTTATCGCCGTCGATTAATCGGTCTATTTAACTAACTGAAGCTCGCCGAGACCATGTACTTTCTTCTCTATACGAGTAATTTCCAAGTGAAAGTGGGTGATTTGAGGAGAGAGACTGATATTTTGTTGAGCTTAACTCTTTTAAGTGCATGAGGCTGCAATCGAGAAGATAACGTAATGGGTCTTGTAGACACTACCTTTCACAATGTTGTAAGATTTCTTTATGACTGATTAAGCATTCTCCAAGGACCAAGAATGGTTTTGTAGAGAGGAATATGAGTCAACTATCATCAATTTTTCAGCTTCTCCACATATTCAACGGTGTCTGATTTAAGATGGGATTTTCTAATGTTTAAGTTGGTATTATATTTATCATTGGTTGAGTTTAATTTGTGTGTAGATTTTGAGGTTTTAATTGGGGACAAATTTGGCTGGGGGAAAAAGCTTATTAGGAGAAATTTATTTAAATAGTTTTATATTTTGTAATTTAATTATCATAAAATGATTGTAATATGAGATTGATCTGTTTGTTGAACCTTTTTTGAGGGTATATCACTACGTTAAACGGAAAACTATTACCGGGTTGGGGATTTTATAATTGTTTTGAAAAAATGGGGTAATGAACTAATGATTGGGGTTTTTTTTTTTTTTTTGAAAAAAAGGGGTCTATGCGTTTTCGAGTATAATGGGGGTCAAGTAATATTTTAAAATCCATTAAAACTTCTTTGATAATTTAATATAGGATAGGGGCTATAACTATTTGCACTAATAAAAATATCTGAACACCCAAATTTCTCACATATCGGTTGATAAAATTTTAATATTAGACTGCATACCCTTCCTAATTTCAAATTTACCTTTCCAAACTAATTAAGTTTTTAATAATTAAATTTATTGGCTGCGAAGGGAGGAGTTTGCGGGAAGCAGTAGGTAGCTGGAATCAACACTAATTGGCCAGATTTTGATGGATAAATGATGACAAAGGAAGAGGAAGCAAAACCGGTAGAGGGAAATTATCGTTGATATAATATTGGTCGTCGGAAAATTATTGTTGGTGCCTGAAGTGGTGAAATGGCCAGATAATTGAAGATTTGAGGGCAGGTAGGTTAAACGATAAACAACAAAATCGGAATTGTTTTTAATTTAAATACAGGGGCACTTTTGGTATTTTAATCCATTCAGAGGTTTTGAATGAAAAATTGATTTTTTTTCACTTTTCTCATTTAGACGTCTATGTCTGAAAAAAAATGATCAGATGTTAAAACAAACCGACCTAAACTTTTAAAGAGTGGTTTTATCAAGCTCCCATTTTTCATCTCAATATACCCCACCCTTAATTTAAAAAGGCTAAAATTGTAATATTAGAAGATAAAATAGGTTCACAAAATCAAATAAAATCTGAAGAACTTATTACACATTTATATCATTAAATATTAAGATTTAGTAGCTGATTAATTTTTTTGCTTCCTTTACACAACCGAAATAATAATAAATCAAATAATAGTAGTATTAAAACTTTTATTCTTTACGTATCTTCAATTATTATTAACCTTTGATATTAGGTTATACAGTGATCCTAGACTTATAATCTTCATACAATCCAAACTATACAACCTGATATAGCAGTCAATATAGGAAAATCCTATTGGAGATATAACTTCCCTCATTTTTTTTCCTCCTCCATTGAATTTTTGCCTTGCAGACTGTCAGGTTATAGAGTTTGGGTTGTATGGAGATTGTAAGTCTAGCACCGCTCTTAGGTTATATATTTTCTTTCTTTTTGTAAAACTCAACCCGGAGATCAAAACTTCACTAGCAATTTTTTTTTTCTTTCTAACTTGGTTGTTATGTTAATTCTTTTTTTTTTCTGTACCTAACTTGGTTGCATTTTCTTATGCAGTTAAGATTAACACGGACAAAATCAATTATATAATTTTGTTTTTGAAAAACAAAGATAATGGTGATGGTGATTAATCTATATTTATAGAATACTGGAGAAGTTATAATATATACAGAAAAAGATTAATAGATTTAAATGATAAAAATAGAAATAGTGAATATATGGAAAATATTTTAGCTTTCCTAATTGCAACCATTCAATAACTGAACACTCTCATTTAAGTATATTTTACTACAATTTTACCCTTTTTAAGATAAAAAATAGGGGTTGAATAAAGCATCTCATTTTTTAAAAACTGAATTCTATTAATTTCATACTTCAAAGTCTAAAACAAACAAGGGGCCCTTAGACTGGGTACGGGGTAATTGGAATTAGATTGGTTAAGAAGTTGTTCTATTCAGCCCCACTTTTTACATCTTTTGCCCCTAATTTTATTTTATTTTATTTTCTTTTCTTTTATAATTTTGTCCTAAAATAAAATTACAAAATAGGATAAAAAAATCTAAATACACGAACTTAATTATTTACTGTACAATTAACCCTGATTCTCATTAACCCTGATTCTCATTATTTAAACCGTAAGTTATGGTATGAATTTAAGCTCTTTAACCCAAACGTAAAACTCAACTCTACAACAAATTTAGCTCTTTATATTTACATATTTTTTCTAAGTCATGGAGAAAGCAATCATGAGATGGGAATAAAAGTGTAGTTCAATCGTCAAAAGTGGGATCTCTTTGAGTTTGATCTTCTTTTCTCTTTTGAGTTAAGTTTTTAAAACAGGATAAGAAATTGGGTTTTCTTAATATCTCTCTTCTGGCCGTTAGTTCGAGATCGAGATATGAGAAAGACTAGACTTCTAGTAATAGTAGGTGTGACTTAAGTTGAGGAGTGTTGTTGCCACTGAAACACTACAAGAAAAATGCTCAATTTTTGCGGTTAACAAAACGACACCAATGGTACCACCAAATATAGTCTATTTGACGGTCGGTCAAAACACCAAATATATTAACAACCATATTTCTCACAAAAAAGCGCCAAGTATAGTAACATAAAAACTGTAGAAAATTGTCATATTTGTCACTTTTTATTGTCAAATTTGGTATATTGTAATTGTTACATTTTTTAATTTCAACATATTTATCGCTTTTTGCTTGATAAATATGGTTTTGTAACGGTTAAATTTTTTGAATTTTGTCATATTTGGCGCTTTTTGCCAGATAAATATGGTTTTGTAACAGTTAATTTTTTTGAATTTTGTCATATTTGACGCTTTCTGAACGATAAATATAGTTTTGTAGCGGTTAACTTTTCTGAATTTTGTCATATTTGGCACTTTTTGAATGATAAATATGGTTTTTTTACGGTTAACTTTTTTCAATTTTTTCATATTTGGGGCTTTCTAAATGATAAATATAGTTTGTAGCGGATAACTTTTTAAAATTTTGTCATATTTGGCACTTCTTAACGATAAATATGATTTTGTAACGGTTAACTTTTTTGAATTTTGTCATATTTGGCGCTTTCTGAACGATAAACACAAACGTTTTTCATCCTTTCTGATTACTTCAGCAACACAAAGACAAATTTCAACTAAATTACTACTTAAACAGAGCCTAAAACAGAGAGAAAAACTCACAACAAAGTAGTGGTAGCATTTGTCAGTGACATTCGCTGCAACAACCTCGAAAGTGCAAAAAGGGGAGCGAAAAACCCATATCCTATTCCAGCTAAAAGACTTCCAACAATTCCAATAATTGGCCAAAAAATCAGAGGCACTGGCAATGCTATTAGCACCATAATCTTTAGAACTAGTCCTAGCCTCTTGGTTCTGAAATTATAATCCCATAAAGAAAATGAGAGCATAAGTAAAAATGTTATTGATAAACAAGAGGCACCTGAAATTGAATTAAACAACTATGTAATGATTTTGAAGGATCTAGGCATACCTCAATATACAGTAGTAAGTCTAGAGAAAATGTGCAGGCCAAAGGCCAATTATTACAGCTGACGCAATGATTCCTACAACAATGGGACAAATGATTGCCGCTGTGAAACAACATACATATGAGAAGACCTCTGCGGTTTTCAATTGACCTATAAAACTGTGAACATACACATAAGAAATGTCTACATATAAAAGAAACATGAACTAATTCATATGCACATGAGCACATGCGCACATAATACCAATAGCAAGCACACTTTCACATTCAAAACGACGGTACTTATTCATCATAGCACTCGTGTCTCATGTCCATGTTTCATATTATCATATATGTACATGTACATGTACATGGGATGGCTTCTTAAGTGCAAAATATTTTGAGTTTATGGGTGAAAAAAAAATGAAACATGTATTAAATTAAATGAAACATGTATCAAAAATGAAACATGTTTTAAATAATAAAAAACCATAAACGTGGAAAGTAAAGATACTTTTAAGGAGGCCAAGGATGAAGAGTAGAAAGAAGTAAGGTAAAAACGACAGAAAACTCCACAGTGTTTCAAAAAACCCTATTGGAACCTTCATGGAGAGAAAGCTTGTAAACAACAGAAGGGTAAAGTGGGAAAGGTTTCAGAGTAGAGAAAGATTGCATATCTCAATTCTGGATTCTTTCAAGTCTTTATTGGCATAACAAAAGAAGATGCTCAAGCTTTTCGAAGTACAAGACAACAACAACTATAGCTTTTGATTAGATGGGAACACTGAAATTCACGTAGCAAGAGATGGTGATGAACAAGACAAATGGCGAAATATGAATCTATCTCATGTGGAGTCCCAAGAAAAGACTGTCCGATGATGTATTTTCATCACAGTTTTGGCGGGTATCAACCGCTTTGTCCTCACTTGTACTCCACCCTGATCTCCTAAATTATGATATTAATATTTTATTTGTTAAAATAACACATAAAAATATTTATAATTCTTTATTATTATTTTCATCATTTTAAGCATAGTCTTTTTTTATGATTGTTTATAGAGTATATCATACAAGGAAAATATTTAAATATTATATATATATATATATATATATATATGCACGTAGTAACTTATCAAGATTCTACCCAAATGGGTTGGGTGTTATGAGAATTTTGACTCTATTAATGTTCCTTATCATCAGGAACTTACAAATTTGTGCTTTAAATTTAAAAAAAATTAACTTGAGCACGCAAATAGCTATGCGTTGCGAATGACTCTGTCTTTCTACTACAAGAAAAATGCTCATTTTCATCATTCATCATTGTACTAATATTAAGAAAAATTTGTGACAAATAGAGGTCAAAATCCATTCCCTAGGATTGCTTTAAGCTTTGCGAATCCCGCCTTCCTAACATTGTTTCTATTAAAAAATTAATAAATAAAAAATACAGCACATAAAATATTTCTCTCCTTAGATTGGTCCAATAAAATAAATAGTGTTAACTATTTTAAAATTCAAGGCTGTAGGACAATCAATAAATAAATAAATTTGACAAACCTGACTATCATCTTGAATTCTTTTTAGAGCTTTGTTAAAAATTTTATACCTGAATTAGAAAATGACCTGAAATCAGCTTTGAATTGACAAAGGTTAAGTTAGAATTCCAAATTTCCACTATAGAACACAATTCAATAAGAGATATCTTACTCTTTTGATTCAAATATGAGCTTCTTGAAAATAGCATATGCAGCAACAGCAGCAACCCCAAGCCTAGCAAGAATTATAACACTATATGAGGCCCCCTCTGCAAAAGTCACTGGCTTATCTGGAATATTGTATGTAGGAGCATCAAAGGGATCCTCAATAGTTGATAGGTCTTTTTTGGGCTGTAGGGCAGTGCAAGGTAAGACAAGAAAATTAAAAAAACCCAATGTACCATAAATTCAAACCAACAAAATATGATGGAATTATTGGATGGATAGCAGTACAACGCTATTTGTCTGCAAAGGTTTGATTGTTGATTATTTACACGAAAGTAACATGAACTTTGTTTGATAACAAAATATTTCTGTGATAAGATAAGTTTCAAAAACTTCAATCTACAACAGACCTCAGATGGCGTTTCTGATTGTTGCTTTGAAGCTTTTGCTGCAAAGGATCTGGCAGAACAAAGATTTATGGTGCTTGCTATATGGTTCTCCATTACTTTAAAAGGTGAGCAAGAGTCAACTATGTATCCTCTAGTTTTACATTCCTCTAAAAAGAATAGAGATTCCTGCCCAAAAAAAGCCATCAAATATAATCCACAAAAGGATATCTACAGTCTGATAGAGTCATGCATCCAGTAAAAAGGAGACCAGAATGCAGCCTTAATATTATAGAACAAACATATACCAAAGGGAATATAATAATATCAACACCTTGGCAGGGAGGGAGGGAGGGAGAGAGGATATGAATCTCAACAAACCCATGAATCCAACATAGCATTTTCATTACAAGATATATTAATGAAGATAGTCACTAACCATTACTTCTAAATATATCCTGCAGAATAAAACAAAGACAATAATCATAAAAATGAAAGTAAACTAGAACAAAATAAATTAATGAGAAGGATAATCATACCAGTATTCACCACAGGCAACTACATCGTCATAAGAAAGTAACTTAAATTTGATAAACTCAAATCCAGAAGAACTTTCTATACCAAGGTAAAAAAAAATGCAACACTTTAGGCTAAAAGAAAAAAATTTCCGATCCTCCCAATAGTTTTCTTATCAGAAGGATGTTGAATTGTTAACATGGATTTCAATAGGAATTTGGCCACCAAATAAAAAAATAAAAAAAAACAACGGCATAAATTCATGTTCCACCAAAAGGATTCATAATCAACAAAATTATAATGCTACAGTAAATCAATTGCAAACAAGCATAGGGACAGAATTGAGTTAAAACCAAAACATTGGGATAATTGGAACCATCCCTATGTTCAAAAGAATAAAAAAAGTTAGTTTCAACATGTCAGTTGGGAAATCCTCGCCATCCTAGAAGGGTACAAACAACTAATAATTGACTAGATTAATTCTCTATAATTGCATACACTTCACTTTATAGCCCAATGTTCCATCTTTTATGAACCAAAAAAAAAATCTTGAATAAGAAAATCCTATAATCCAGCGAAAAACACCAACTTGCAAATTAGAATGTGATTAAAGATAACATAATCAAATCAACACAAAAAAATTCGAAAGAAGAAACAATACAGAAAAAAATCAGGAAACTAACAAACAAAAGGCCAAAAAGAAGACCTAGAAAAATAAAAAAGATAAAACATTATACCTTTTTTGCAGAAGAATCAAAAGTGGTTTTCTCAACGGCTGGTGAGGAAAAACGACCCAAACCCATATCGGAGACACACTTTGTAGGTTTATATTCAAGAGCATTTTGTGATTTTGAAATACCAAACCATGTGTTTCTCAATGACGATATTGCTGATCTCCTCCAATGGTACATCTGCAATCAACTTCAACTTTCCTAGTTTTTATTCTACTTTTTAGCATAAATAAATAAATAAAATCGTTTTAAATAAACATAATTAAATTCTACCAAATCCAAAACCCATAAATAATAGGATTCATAAACAGAGAAATGACTGCGTTAGAGTTGGGAGATACAGGGGGAGCTACGGTTTGGGGTTTATACAGACACGTGCCTATAGAAACACATGTGCGTCTCAATTATCAGATTTTTTATTGGCCGTTAAATTGGGCTTTTGGGCTTCTTATGTTCTCGCAACTTGCAGGTTTGCAGGGACAACACCAAAAATAAAAGTTTTTTGTTAAATTAATATTAACCCTTTACCAGCTTAATACAGTCTTCAATTAGATTTAAACATAATATATATATATATATATATATATATCATATGAACATAGTTGTCATCTACAACATCCAAGCAATTAAATGGACATTTAATTAATGCAGAGCAAAGGCATACCTGGAACCTGGAAACTCAAATAGCTGCAAATCCTTTAAATGAATCAACTGCTTGTTATAAATCATGATCTTCTCCATTGCTCATTCAAATATATCTACTTGGAAAGCATACAAAGACATAGTTCTTTAACAAAAACTTTGAAACACAAAAATGAATGATCAAACAAATTTGTTAGTAATAAACCATGGTTAGTAAAGAGCCACATTCAACTTTACTAATATATACGTAAGGAGAGTACTCTAAAAACTTGACAATAATAGTTTTTAGATTCGTTCACAAAAAAATCCCTAAAAGATCGATCCTATTTAAATGGTTCCTATCCATCTACTTTGAAATTGCTCTTTTCATCATGTAATCATGGCTCCACAAAAATCAGCAGATCCATCAGCATCTAAATCTTCAAACAAAAAAAATCATCATTTATATCTTCAAAATAACATTCAAATTTGTTAGTCTTCCATCTGTAATAATAAAAATATAATATAAATTAGAAGCAAAGATGCATCAAATTAGTAACATTTACCGAATATTGAAACAGAAAAATGTACTCATATAAGTGAATTATACTTGCAAATAACTGATTGCTTCACTTTTGGTCGACAAGTTGCTCTAGAATGATGCCAGATACATGGTTCACCCACTCAGTTCTAATGTCATTCATCTCATTGTCATTGTATTTATCCTTGTAATTGAACTAAGACATAATCATGTACAACAATATTAATATCTTGTGAGTGAACCATTGAGAAAATAATTTATTGCATCATTATCATCTAACCTTCTCAGAGAGGATTTTGGGGTCTTTTATGATCTCCTTCATGTATCTGAGTACGTAATATCCACATTCTATCGATCCCTCCTATCGTGGTCCCTAATTATGCACAAACTGGTGTTAATGGCTCACAAACACTGTTTGAATAGATTAAATATCTACAAAGTATTAATTAATGAAATTAACTTATTTTCTAGTATACCTTCACGATTATCTATGGATTTTTCTTCTTCAATTTTTGTCCACTGCAGATTGCCACATAATGAACCCTTTGAAGTCAAATAATTGCACTTTGAAGAATTGTTTTTTACACATATCCTCAAATTTTGATGATTAGAAATGAAGGTGAAAACTTACTGGTTTATTACTTGCTTAGCACCTTCCTGAATTCCTTTCCTCAGGGAATCTATATGAAATATCCTTAAAGAGGACAAGTTAAGAATAATCAAAGTCCAATGGTATTTGCATATTGGAAGCAAATAAACCCAAGTCAGTAAGTGTACAAAATGCTGGTTCATTTACAAATACAACTAAGAAATCTGACCCTGGGTTGTAAGGAATGAACAAATACAACATAGTCTCTATTTTTCAATTTTTCCAGCTTGTCTGCAAGTGACTGAGACATTTGTAAACACAGTTGCTTGTCCTTTAGTTTGCTTGCAAGTATGGTTTCGGGGTGAATAAACCCAAACTTCACTGAGGCCGATCCACCATCACAAGCCCCATACAGATGACTAAATGTATTAATCAACAATGAATTATTTTCGTGTGCAAAATATATGAAGTAAGCTAATGATATAATCCTTAACACAATGTAAATAGGTGAGAATTCAAAACCTCATATAAATTGTAAGACAATTCTGACTCAGCTCTTTAAAATCAATCATATAATACATGTCAAAGTAAGACAAGAAAGTTTTCACTGGGTAGCCAAAAACGCAATCATTAAAATGGATTTCAAGTGGTTTTTCTTCTTGCACTGTAATCTTCATGAGCGCTTCAAAATGGGTAACGAGTTGAGGCTTTTCAATGGTCCGTTTTTCTACTACATCAGCTTTAAGCCCCTTCAATTCCTTACTTAAGTTCTTCTTTTTTTTAGGTGATGCATCACTTGAGTCCTTTATAAAAACAACTTAAACGTTCAGTTACTGTATATTATATAACAATAATACAAATAATGTTAAATTAACTTAGATCATGATGATGAATTGTTTACCTCAGACCATATAACAAGTACATGGCAACCACATGTCTCATATAAAGTGACTATATCATCACTTTTCTGCTGAATGGGGAGAAAAGTATATTGATCATAGGCTTGATCAAGTGACACAATTACATTTGGAGTCGAATCTTTCAAAATGGTTCCAGTGCCCATAGTGATTCCACCCTCCTCCACTTTCAAATCACAGCATTTCCACTAAGTCATAACATTAAATTACATGTCAACATTGTATTTATACTCAAACAGTAACTACATAGATTTTTAGATAATATAAGGAAATTAAACACTGCACCAATGGTACCTCTCTATTTTCAGATGCAGTTTTTGGTTTTACAGGTCCCTCGTTGTCACTGTTTGATAAATCTTCCAATTCTAATTGCTTCCCAACTTTGGAATTGCTACACTTCCTTGAGAACTCAACCTCATGTTTTATCGATACACCCGAAGTTGGGGTTTTTTTTCAAATCATCAAAAGCTTTAATATCTGTTTCCTTTTCCACTTGTTGTGTGTTACTTGAGCCAGCTGACTTAACAGTTACAACTTCACTCCAAAGTCTTACTATTTCATCATGGGATTCCTTCAGTTGCCTCTTCAACTCCTGTACTTTCTTGTCTCTCTCATAATTTCCGTGAACACTTTTAAAATATGAAGTTGGTGTGACAAATCTCCCAACCCCTCTCACTCGCCCCTATGCTCCGGTTTGCCCAATGCTTGAGTGAGTATATCGCTCCCTAATGCTATGTCTGTCACACTTGACTGAGGCTGCAACTTCAACTCTTCCTACAACAAACAACCCATGTATTAAATTAGAAAATAACTAATACACCATTATTTAGAGTATATAGCGAAGAAGAATGAATCATGAAAATCTCAACAAAGTCATATAGCACCCCTAAAGGGCTGAATGCAACTGTGCACAATTTAGAACACCAACCCCCGTGCCCCCTCTCCTTCCCCCTCCTCCTCCCCTTAATACTTGTCCACACTTTTTTTACAAATGCTTGAAACGGAATCCTATTAAACTTGCTGAGTAATCTGATACATCCATTTCCGTGCAATGTACTTCAGTATGGTTTATATGTGAAACTTTAATGACATGCATTGACAGGGAGACTGGCTGTATATGGCTCCATCTAACTACATATATTTGATTATGAGAAATCAAATCTTCCACAGTTTCAAAAATTAGCATCTACTTAATAAACTCTTGACTTCATATGATCAACATGCAAATACTGATTACCAACTCAAATGTGCAAGGTCATAAATAATAGAATAAAATAAAATCTACTACAATACAAATAACTTTGCCCATGTGCATAATTAGAATACAGTGTAGACTACTTACAATCTTCTCAATTATAGGAACAACGTTGGAATGGTAATCCCTATCCTTCCTTTTTCCACATCGATCAATAGACGAATCCCAATCTCCAGACTCTACCCACTATAGTGAAATATTTTAACCATTAACTGAACATGAAGACTAAAGTGTAATGGGTTTCAAACAACTTAAAACAACATTATCATCAATCAGAATATTCATTACCATCTCCTCTTCGATCTTTGCATATCCTGATCTGCCTGTACAATGATCGTACATCTTTCCCGTTGTTGTTCACTGAATTCCTTCATAAAACATTATAACATAACCCCGAATTTAGGATATGCAACAAAAACTAACGTCATTGAAAATATAAACAAGAAACTTTAATGACATAGACAAAACAGTATATCAATCCAATCTGAACACAATAATTCTGAACTCAACCCAGTCATTTGACAACATTAAGCTCCAATTACTCTTTTATAAAATTCACCTGCAATTCATAAATATTTGGTGCATTTTGTATCACTATCAATTTATGTAGAATTAAATCAACAATTCCAAACAACTAATAACCTATAACAATGCAATCATATTCTGTGATGTACACAACTATACCGAAGGGGCATATTAATGATTACTATTTTTGCACATATAATATCGACAAGCAGTTTAATTAATCAAAAGAAACCTGAACTATTTATAGAATCAACAACAGATTTTGCATTCGATGAGTTAATAAAGAAATTACCCCAAATTTGTCTCTCAAACGACTTTCAACAAATCGTTCCCACTCCTCTTGTTTAATGATGTTCTTGTACAATGGTGGAGGATGTCACAACTTCTTCGGATCATCCTTGTACAGAAGGATAAATTTTGTGGTCAACCTTGTCTTAAAAGAGCGCCATGCTTCGCCAGCTCTCTTCATCAATCTATCCTTAGATCTGGCGTATACATCAAACTTTTGTTGCAAGGAAATTAAATGGAGCATGTAAACTAATAAACAACCAAGGTTATACAGAAATATAATCCCTATAATTTGATGCATTAGATTATTACTTTGCAAAAGAGTAACTCAACATATTAACATTATCACCTAAAACATATTAAAGAAAACAAGTTGGAAAAAATGAATTTTGTAATTAAGCAAAACAGAGAGAAAGGAAAGTGCCAAGTAACATGAGTATATTATATGACAAAATTTTGCATTCTAAGACTTACTATCAGGTCTGCCCATATCTTTTCTTTGTAAACTTCATCCACATTTCGCCAATCCGTGTCCTAAATCGAGACTGTCTGGCTTGCAAAACAACTAATCTGGATTGCTAAGTCTGTAGCATTTTTCCCAACATGCTGCCCGTACTGATTGCATTGTAGTTTCAATATTTCAGCTTTAATTTTTTTTGTTACACTTCTTATTTGTGCAAAGGCCTCTAGTTTTGCGCTTTTTGGGTGGGGACTCGTCCATGTGATCAATTCCTTTATGTTCATTGCCATCGTCATCTCCCATAGCCCCCTACCTGCAATTACAAAAAAAAAAAAAGAAACAAGTTAGTAATCAAGATCAGTAACTACTAATGAGTATGAAATCAAAATGAGTCATCCTTTCATTTCAATGTTGTGTTATCAACCTAAATACCCTCTAAATGATTGCGAATACAACCACTATCATCGTCATCATATGTATCATATGCCTCTAGGGATGTCAAGACATTGTTAAAAAGATGTTGTTCAACCAAAGGAAGAATATCATCTTGACTTCTATCAACTTTGTACGAGTTATCACATGTGAATTGTACAATTGACCACGTACTATCACTTTGGTCAGCGACATAAAAGACTTGCTTTACTTGTGATGCTAGGACAAATGAATCTGATTTATGGCCAATACGTGATAGATCTACCAGCGTTACACCGAATTCATCCATCTGAACCTCTCCGTTGTTGTCAACCCAATCACGTTTAAACATGGGAAAACTAAACATGTGATAGTCAAGAGACCAAATTTCCCGTATTATACCATAGAAACTTAAGTCCCCGACAGTTGGTTTTTTGTCTTTGGCACTTGCAATCTGCATTGTCCTTGCAACAATGGTCACTCCACTATTTTGATTGACCTTAGTTTCCCCATGGTCTTTTGTGTGGTAGTGACAATTGTTGATGACATAACCCGAATAGGATGTCACATATGGACGAGGCCCTTGTGCAAACCATTTCAAGGTGGAGGTGATTTCTTCCTCGTTGTTAATTAACCTTCCAACCTAGTATGAAAGTAACAAAAGTGTTATTGATATCTTATATATTGATAAAAAGCTATAATATTCTATTTTTCTAGAAAAGAAATTAGTATAAGGCTTCTTTTACCTTATCTTTGAACCAATCAATAAAGGTTCGATTATGTTCATCTTGCACCCACTTGGCATTTCTAGATTGCCTTGGAAAATGATCCGTCAACCATTTCTTATGCAATCTAACAAAAATAAAAAAAAAAATGATTGTCAATGAATGATAGAGGTTGAATAACATAAGATGAATACAAGAAGTTGCCAAAGAAAAGTAGACACTTACTCAATGTAAGATTGGACATTGTCGACGTTTTGGAGGACATATAGGTGTACTTGTGACCATTCATCTTGGCTGATTGAAATCACTCGATCCCCACGCAATGGCCTATCTATTTCAATTTCCTCATCAACGGAAGTCACATACTCAGAGCAAAAGTCCATTGCTTCCATGGCAATGTAACACTCAGCAAAACAACCTTCGGGACGATTTCTATTTTGTACATGCCCTTTAAGGATTTTCATGAATCTCTCAAAAGGATACATCTGTCTAAGGTATACAGGCCCACATAATCTAACTTTTCTAACTAGATGTACGGTTAAATGAACCATGATGTCAAAAAACGAAGGTGGAAAGTATTTCTCCAACAAGCACAAGGTCATGACTAGATCATCTTGCACCTTATCTAACTTAGGAACATCAACCACTTTGGTACAAAGCTCATTAAAGAAGAACAAAAACATGTACTTGCATAACGAACTTGTTTGGGCAACATCGATCTTATTGCCAAAGGAAGAGATTGTTGCATAAGAGCATGACAATCATAGGATTTTAAACCAATAAGATTTAAGTCATCCATGGATACAAGGTTTTTAAGGTTCGAACAATATCCAAAAGGGACTCTAATATCATATAATGTTTGGCAGAACATTTGTTTCTCTTTCTTGCTAAGTGTGTAGCATGCTGGAGGCAAATAAGTACGACTTTTAGTAACCAATGGATGTAACTCTGCCCTCAAACCCAAATCAACAAAGTCTAACCTAGACTTAAAGACTATCATTTTTTTTTCCAGGAATGTTTAATAAAGTCCCATAGATACTTTCACAAACATTTTTTTCAATATGCATAACATCAAGGTTGTGACGAACATGTTAAATGTTTCCAATATGGAAGAGTAAAGAAGATGGATTTTTTCTTCCAGCACAAGTACTCATCATTTTCCACTTTTTTGCGCTTTCTTTCCTTACTTTTCCCCTAAGATGCTTGGAAATTTTCTAGCTTATCTAATATGGCTTCCCCGCTAAGCAGTTTTGTAGCAAGCCCAATTTCTTGCTCCCCATTAAATGCCTTCTTCTTTTTTCTAAATTGATGATTTTTAGGGAGGAATCGCCTATGGCCCATTTCGATATTTTTCTTGCCATGTTTTATCTACATGAAACAGTTTCTTTCCCACATATTGGACAAGCATAATACCCCTTTACTGAGCAACCAGAGAGGTTACCATAGGCTGGAGAGTCGTTGATTGTCCATAACAAGATAGCTCGCATGTTAAAAGTTTCTTTCTTATAAGCATCATAGACCTCAACACCTTCCTCCCATAAAAGTTTCAAGTCATCTATTAATGGGACTAAATAAACATCTATGTCATTACCGGGTTGTCATGGTCTCGATATCAGAAGAGATAACTGTTGACCCAGGTATGGCAACCCAAGAGGGGGGGTGAATTGGGCTTTTATTTATAAAAATGGATTTAGAAAACTTTTCTTGAAAGATCAAAATTATTTAACTCTTTCTTTTAGAATAAAGGTGAAGAAGATGAAATTAGAATTTATCAAAAATGCAATCAAAAGATTAATAATAATGAACAATCACAAGTACAAGTAAATGAAAAGAGGAAATGGATAGAGAGAGTGCAAACTCAATTTACGTGGTTCGGCAAACCTTGCCTACGTCCACGGGCTCCTAGCTCCACGAGCTAGGCTTTCCACTAAGTTGTAGAATTCTTTACAACTTGCTTGATGAACAACCTCACCAAGACTTTTTCTTCCAACTCTTGATAACACCACACCAAGAGTTCTTCTTGATGAACAACCTCACCAGGCAACTTCCTTCAACCCTTGATAACCAACACCAAGAGTTCTGTCTTATGAACACCTCAAAGGCACTTCCTTCACCCTTGAAACACCACACAAGAGTTTTTTCTTGCTGAACACCTCACCCAAGGCATTACTTTCCTCAACTCTTGCTAACACACAAAAAAGAGTTCTCTCAAGGATAACTATTATCCTTTACTAATATCTCACTCTCACACACAATACAGAACACAGATAGTTTTTACAACAAAAGTATAACTCTCTTCCAAATAGTAAGATAAATAATATAAAAGCTCTCCTAGACTGATATTTCTCTTGCTTTTTGCTTGATAAAATGCTTCTCGTGCACTTCTTGAATGCATGGGAGAATGGCTCCTTTTATAGGCAAATGAGATGAACTTAATCAAGTGAAGACACCATCTCCAAATTTTATGCCCACCATAAAAACCGTAATCTTGTCTGCCATTTTTGTCAATGTTCCGTTTGAAATTTGAAAATCTGTAAAACATAAAAGATCTGTACATTTTAATAAGCTTTCCAACGCATCAAGAACCAAGTCATTTGGATATCTGTATCTCAAGATATTGCCAAAACACCATTCAGTGCTCAAGTGACTTGATTTTTCTTTCATGTGTCTGTCCACTGACTTGAATGATAATTCTGTCAGCCTTCCATTTGAAATTTGAATTTCTTCAAACATAAAAGATCTTCATATTTGAATAAGCTTTCCAAACAACATAGATTAAGAGGAATTGGAATATCTGATCTCTTAAGATATGGCCAAAACACCATTCGGTGCTCATGTGAGTTGATTTTTCTTCTTTGCGTTAGTCCACCGAATTGCATGTCAATTATGTCGGCCTTCTGTTTGAAATTTGAATTTTTTCAAAACATATGAAATGTTCTCATTAAGTCATCTTTCCAATGCTATAAGAATTAAGTCATTTTGATTTTTCTAGCTCAAGATATGTCCAAAGGAGTATTCGGTGCTCATGTCAGCTGCTTCCATTTGTCTTTCAATTTACATGATGATTTGGACAACCTTGCACTTGAAATTTGAATTTCATTAAAACATATGAAATGTTATAAATTGAGTAAGCTTTCCAAAGGCTCAAGAAGCACGTCATTTGGATATTTGTAGAGATATATATGACCAATTGATTGAACATTGCTCATGTGTCACATTCCTTGAGTCAATCCTTGTTCTTAAACTTTAGTGCCTTTAACATGTAGTTTTCTCCTTAGCTTCAACACTTCATTTTAATAAGCCCCTTCTTGATTTTACAATTATTTCAATAATCTTATTCTTGCACATAAATAAACATGTTAGTAAATCTCAATGAATCAATGTGTATTGTTATCATCAAAATTATCATGTAGCCTTAGGGCTAACAATAAATAGAGGTGTCTTGTGACCCATTGGGGCATCTTGGCCTTGGCTGGGATCACTTGTTATTGTGTTTTTCTCTTTTGTGTTTTTATGTTATTAATAAATCTTATTTTTGTAATTTGTTTTCTTTCTTTTATAGTTCTTGCTAAATTCTCTCTTGCTACAGTGAGAGGGTGAAACCCTTGATATGAGAGTAGTAATTTTCTAACCCTTTGATTTGTGCTTAATAATCATAATCTTTGTTATTTATTTTATATGATTTATATTTATTTTCTTAATTAATCTTGACACCACTTGTAAAGTGGAGGACTTGATCCATTGTAGATAATCCTTGGCACATCAAATGCTTGGATCCTTTCTAAATGTCGTACGGTTCTTCCTTACCAACACAAATCTAGTTAGGAACCTTGATTTTGTTATAGATTTATAGTGATTGGCACATTGGATGCTTGAACCCATTTACAAGAAGTAGTATAAATATTTGTAATAAAACAAATATAATTCATATAACTACCATTGGGCTTAAATGACATACCTTCTGATTGGAACCTCTTTGATGTGTGGATTTCAATTTAGTTATAATTGGATTGTCTATTCTTATTTGATATATCAAGGGCGGATCCCCTAACCTTAGCTTTCATTATTATTGTGTTAATTCCTTTTACTTGTGTATTTTAGTTTTATGAATTTGTTATCTTATTTGCTATGGTAGGTTTTACCACCTATTCTTATGGATGGTCTTACCACCTTTTATTTTTGTTTTACATTGGAATGGTGGGTAATACCTCCTACCATCTTAATATTTATTTATTGATATTATCTTGTTATTCATTTATATTAATCATGTCATATTTACTTACCTTATAATTTACAGCGCTAAAATCCCCCTCTGCATGGATCGACCCCGATCTCACCGGATTTATTACTTCGACACTCCTATACTTGGGAGATAATCCTATTTTCGGATGTGTCAGGCGGGGTGGGTGACGGGTCTTATAAAAACCTTGACGGCCTAATTTGTTCTAGCCTTAATTTTGGTACCTAAAGTCAATGACATCCTTTTTCACTAGCAAGAGTGCCAATTTGGCAATCAACATTTTTTATCAAAAGGTCTTGTAAATCTTTCCTCTTTCAATATTAGAAGCTTATGTTGGACAATAAAAAGAACAAAAAGGGGGCACCTAGTTTGTGATTTGAATTAACTTTAAAAATTTGAAATAATCCAAAATTTTGAGTTTCATTAACAAAATTAATCTCGGCCAAAAAATTAACATGCTTGATAGAATATTTAAAAAGGAATCATTTTCAGAGTTAAAACCTATGAAAAATAAGGAAATTTATTTTTTCTACTTTTAGATTTTATACTAATTTTTATAATAAAATGCTATTAAAATTTTAACTTCAAAAACATATCAACCGTACTCATTTTCTTAAAATTCCTTCTATCCCCTATCTTCAGAAACAAAAGTTTGTATATAGATAATTATATACTAAATCGAGCAAGTTAGATGTGTATTTTGGGCACTCAAAAATGTAGAAGTCCCACTCCTATTAACATAGGAACCAGAAGTTGAACAAAAAGTTACAATACACATATGAAAACAAATATGCTTTGTAGAAAAAAAAAAGTTTGAAAACGAGTAAAGCAGTAAATAAATATCCACTCTTTTGAAAAGTTTCCCAAAAAGTGCTAAAACACAAAAATTGATATTTTTCGGCCTTTTCTTTACAAAGTTGGTATAAAACGATTTTAACAACTTTCCAACAATATGTTTTTCTAAAGAAGCTACCAAACAAATTTTTTTTTTTTTTAATTTGAAAATGAAGAAACAGAACTCCGAAAATGATTACATAACTCTATTAATTAAATATCTTCCCGAACCTTTCTAAGGAAATTGAAAACATGTTTGTTAAAATTTTTTCTATCTTTTAATTATATAATAGAAAGGTTCCAATACTTTATGACATAAATGTTCATAAATTCAAAAAGTACCAAAGACCACCTTCAATATGTGTGTGTCTATATATATAGATATATAAACTTTTTCCATGTATCTAATTGATAATGATTAAATTATATAAATCCCCAATTCATCTCAAAAATATATCATTTAAAAAAAATTATGTAAGATAAGCTTACGATGTCCTTTATTTATATAAATCTAATTATATAATAATATATACATCTATTTTAAAAATAACAAATAATAACTTTAATCAATTAAATAATAATTTAATAAATGTAAAATAATAATATGATAAGTCCATCTCACTGAACATTTTTTTCTGCTTTCTTCTAGTTTAGAAATTTTTTACTTGTATATTTGGTCAGTAAAATGACAGTAGTATTAGATTTTTAATCTACATGTAATTTAAACTCTATAATCTGATGTGGTAGTTTGCATGATAAAAATTTACTGAAAGAGAAAAAAATAAAGAAAGTTATATTTTCGATAAGATTTTATCATATAGACTATTATATCATATTATAAAATTTAAATTATATATAAATTATAAATCTAATATTTATCGTGAAATAAAATCAATTTTAATAATAATTAATGGACCCAACGAAGCGACCAAATTTCAAAGTAAGAGATAAGAGTAGAGTGAGGCATCACTCGTGCCATTGTCATTATAAAAAGAGTAATATGTTTTTTCTCATTTTTGACTTCAAACTTGGGGAGTCACGTGCTATTGATTATCAACATTTATTTTAGCAAAGCACATGGGCTGTCAATTTATGGCTTCAAAAAATAATTAGATTATGTAACATGAAATTGTGCTGCCTCTCCGTGAATAATTAATTATTATATATCCCCTTTCCCTTCATATATAGATGATGAACACATCTTAAAATAATCAACTTTAATTAGTTACTTTTACATTTACAAGACTCTTTTCTTAATTTTAATCCAGAACTTCATAATAATGGGTGTTTGATGAACTTTTAATTACAAATTTTATGCATGTTATAAGATTAAATTTTGAGCGTTTAAAAGTATTAAATGCTTTAACAATATACGTATGTCTTTTTTTACCTCTTTGAAAATATTTGTTAAGTTTAAGCTTATAAGAACTTGGCCTTGGATCTGATCTAAATAGTAAATAAAATAATAATGATAATAATAAAATCACTTTTATCTTGTCCAACATTATTCTGTAATGTGAATTGTGCATGTCATGGAAAATCTATTGTCAATGCAATGTAATTTTTATGTGTTCATCATTTTTCTGTGTCCTATGTTACCAATGAAAGAAAAATGATTTCCACACTTACTGCACTTAGCACATTGATCAATTCAAAAAGGATATAAAATAGCTTATAAAAATATATTGGCGAGAAACCCGTCTAAAGTAATACTATATAATTCTTGTCTTTCCTTATATTTTTTTCTTCTTCAAAAATTCCAAATCTACCATGATTAGAACTTCTTAGTCAAATTATATTCACCTCCACAATTTGACCCTAGTTTCAAAACCTAAAAAATTTAATATAAATTGTCTTGTTGCATTTGTATATATAATCTCCTTCTCTACTTGCTCTCCTTCAAGGTCTACCATTGCCTCTCAATTTCTACCAAGCTAGATAGCTGCCTAGCTAGCACCCATTAGCCTAGAAATAAACAAAAAGGACAACAAAGCAGACCAGGAAAGAAGAAAAAATGAATGGTTACTCCAAGATGAAAATCATTGGCACTGCTACCAAATCAAGATCCATGGACTTTTCATCAGATCTTTTATCATCACCACCATCAGTTCCTCAAAATCCAAAATCCATATCTAGTGCCACTACTACTCCAAACTCTGTAACCAAATTCCAGGAAATTACCAATCACCAGATTATCATCAGGAATCCCAACAAGAGAAAATCCCCACAAGATTCATCATTTTCAGATCAGCAGGAGGAGTACTCAGATGATTATCATCATCATCATCCTCGAGAGTGCAATGGTGGCGAGAGGTTTGGTCATGTGAAGCTGAGTAGGAACAGCTCAGTTTCCTCGGCTTCTGCAGTGGTTCAGTCTGCAGTGAAGAGGGCATTCTCCATGAGAAGAAGTGCTTCTGTTTCAGAAAGGTATCGCAGGATCCATGACCAGTCTGTGACCTTGTCATCTCCTATTGATGATTACTATGAAGATGGCTTTGGAATGGAAGGAACAAGATCTGTGAAGAAGCATAGCAGAGGCAAGATCCTGAAAGCCTGTAAGAGATTTCTTGGACTGTAGGCTTTCTTCATCCCATGGGTGAATCCAACTTTACTTTTTGCTACAGAGAAAGTGATCAGTTCCTCTTTCAGTTATTGTGAAATGAATCTGAGTTTTCTTTTGCCTTTTTTTTAATATTAAATTTCTCTCAAGCATCTTTCAAGTTTTGTGTGTTTTTTAAGTCTTCTGTTAATGCCCTTCATGAGAGAAATTAATTGATATTCAATTCTCATCCAATACTCTTAACACTGGAAAAAAAATTCATTAGAAGAAATATATCGCGTTATATATAATATATCACCTTATCTATAAGTTTTGATATTTTATATCATATTAGCTATTTGTTTTAAGCATATCATATTTTCTATAAGTTTCGACGTATTTTCTGATATATATATTATTGAAGTAATAATATTTACAGTTAATGTTATGCTATATTATAAATTGCCATTAGAACTTTTGATTCTGATAATTAAATGGTATCAAGAATGTGTAATTTAACATAGTAATTCCTGTTAAAAGATTCCAAGTTAGGAGACTAATGGGGTATACTAAATTCCATTTGGTTATGCACTAATTTAATGAATTATGAATCTACTTTGGTGGTCTGTGGCATGAAAGTCAGCTAGGCATCAGTCAGCTGTTCACTTTTTAATTTTTATTATGCATTTGTTTTGTCTGCTACTTTATCATTGGAGTCTGATTGAGGTAAAGGTGAGTTGTTGAATACTACTTCCACTTCTTGAAAGCTACTAGAATTAATAATTGAAAGCTGTTATAATCTCTTCTGTTAAAGATAATCATTAGAATAACTTAAAACTTTAAAGTGATCTATAAAATCATTAATTCGGTAAAAACATTGCATCTTCTTTCGTCGTATCATCCTCTTATTATTCATAACATGAAACGTCACATCCTAAAATGTAAAATTATTGTAATTAAATACAAAATTTCGTATTCCTGAAGAAAAAGAAAAGATCAATAGTTACACTAAAAAACAACACATATATAATTTAAGAATATCCGAAAGAATCAATGGTCGTAGATGATTTGGACACATCAATACTCTAAATTTTGTCTCCAAGTAAATATTTTTTATTTCTATACGTAATAAGAAAATAAGATTTGTGAATTATTCAATTTTAAATATTGGAATAGTCCAAAAGAGAGTCATCACTTCTTTTAAATTCTATGGCAGGTAGCAAAGCTTTGAGCATAGGATGCTTTTGTTTGCATTCAAAATTCTTGGCAAAGCATAAAACCATCGACGTCCATGGTAATTGAAAAATAGTTCTCATGCTATCCTTAGATTTCACGAAATTGATAGGCATAAATCATCTTTCCCATTTTTAATCAAATATCAACCACCCTTTTTTTCAGAAATTTGTTAATGAAACTTACCCATTAATTAGTCCACCTATTTTGTTTGGGGGGTTAGCAGGCAGGTGTAATAGAGAGCAATCTTAGGAAGGAATCAAAGGCTAAATATCTGTGATTGATTTCCTGTATATGTGTGACTTCATTGTATTAAATTACGATTTTATTCTTTGATTTGTCTACAATTATAGGACTGAAATCAAGGATTTGATTGCTGCAGTTGTTTATAAAGACCATACACGAGCTAATGAAAACACACAGAATAATATTCTTCAGTTTCTCTAAACTCTTTTATGGTATCAGAGCCAAGTGCTCTCAAAGCACAAAAGATCCTCATCTTCCTTATTCTTTCTTTTTTCACTCAAAATGTCTTCCTCTTCTTCATCCTCAACCTCTGAACTCACTGTTGTGGTGTCAACTGGAAATAATAATAGTTCTATCTCCCCTTTACTCATCTCAATCAACACAGCATCACAAATTCCATTCAAACTCTCTAAAGGAGGAAACTATGCCTCTTGGAGATCACAGTTCTCTAACCTTCTGTTTGGCTATGATTTGCTTGGTTACATTGATGGATCACATCCATGCCCACTGGAAACCATGGTAAAATCAGGAGAAATAGAGTCTTCACCAAATCCTACTCATAAATTTTGGCTCCATCAAGATCGGCTCATATTGCAAGCTATTCAAGCTCCTCTTGTTGGTAATATTGCTTCACTTATTTCTTCTTGCACCACCTCTATTGAAGCATGGAAGAAACTTGAAACTACTTTTGCAAATAGATCTCAAACTCGGATGCTAACATTACTTTCCACATTGATGGAAACTTCAAAGGAGGGTATCATGATTTCTGAATATATGCAAAATATCAAAGGTCTGATTGATGATTTAGCCTTGATAGATCATCCACTCATTGATGCTAAAATTGTTGTTCATATACTCAATGGGCTTGGCAATGAATATAAAGAATTAAGTGCTGCAATACGCACTCGAGAAATTGCCATGAAGAGCTTCATGATAAGCTCTTAGATTATGAAACATTTTTGAAGCGTGAAGAAGCAAAGAAGATTGATCCTCCAATTACAGCACAGTTCAACCAGCAAACCAGCAACAAAAATAAAAGCGGATATAGGAACCACACCAATAATCGTGGGCTCAATATCTATGGCAATAAACAATTTCACAGAAATTCCAACAATAATCAACAATTTCAAGGAAATTCAAGTAATAATCAGCCTTTCCGTTCTCAAATTTGCTCTCCTTATTCCTCACACAATGGCAACAATTTTTATCATAATGGTAACAGCCTTCATCACTCTCCTCAACAATCATGGAGGCCAAACTTCAACTCTGGATATTCAAAACCAATGTGCCAACTATGTGATAAGATTGGTCACATTACCAAGGTGTGTCGTTCACGTCCGAAGTCCACATATACTCCTAGCTGGCCTCAAGCGAATTTCACGGCCTTTGATCAATCTGACAACAATAGGAATTGGCTCGTAGACTTCTCACCATATTACATCCGACTTACGAAACTTGTTTGTCCACTCAAAATATGCTGGTAATGAACATATCATGGTTGGGGACGGTAATGGTATTCCTATTTCTCATATCGATTCTACCAAGCTTAATTCTTCAAATATTTGCTTTACACTGAACAATGTTTTGTGTGCACCTAATATTAAAAAGAATCTTCTATCTGTATCTCAATTTTGTAAACAAAATAGTGTATCAATTGAATTCTTTCCTAACTCTCTTATTGTGAAGGATTTGAGCACGGGGGCATTCTTGGTTCGAGGCCGGAGTAAGGACAACATATATGAGTGGCCATCGTCATCATCATCACCTCAGAGCTCTCATCCTACTACCTTCGCAACCACTACTGTTGTCTCATCTGATATTTGGCATCGTCATCTTGGCCACCCGTCTATGTTAGTTCAACAAAAAGTAATGTCCAATTGCTCTTTTCCCTTGTCTCATTTTGTCAAATCTCATTGTGACTCCTGTCTTTGTAACAAAAGTCACAAACTTCCTTTTGGTCTTTCATCTGTGTCATGTAATTGTCCTTTAGAAATTATATATACAGATGTATGGGGACCATCGCCAATAAATTCTTTTGACAATTTTCGATATTATGTTATCTTTGTTGATTATTTTACTAAATATACTTGGTTTTTTCCAATGAGACAAAAATCTGATATTTTTTCTATTTTCTTTCGTTACAAAAAATTAGTTGAAAATTTCTTCCAAACCACCATTAAAACCATATACTCTGATAGAGGTGGTGAATATCAAGGCTTGGCGCACCAACTACCCAACTTTGGTATTCAACATCTTAAATCACCACCTTACACCCCTCAATTAGTAGGCTCAACAGAACGCAAACATCGCCACATAGTCGAGACTGGTCTCGCTCTTCTTCACCAAGCTTCCTTACCACTAAAATTTTAGTCTTTTGCATGTCAAGCTGCTACTTATCTTACTAATAGGTTGCCCACTCCAATCCTGAAAATTTCAATCAGCATTTGAAAAGCTTTTTAATAAGCACCCAAATTACCACAAACTTAAAGTGTTTGGTTGCTTATGTTATCCATGGCTCCGTCCCTACACCTCTTATAAACTTGAACTCAAATCCAAACCTTGCGTGTTTCTTGCTTACTCCCTCACTCACAACTCATATATTTGCCTAGATCCTTCCACGAACAAGTGTTTTATTTCTCGCCATGTCAAATTTATAGAGTCTACTTTTCCTTTTCAACATATGTCTCTATCTGATTCTCATTCTACCAATGATTCCTTGTCAAAATGGTACCTCATTCCTTCTAGTTCTAGAAACATATCTTCACTTGACTTTCCTTTCTCCACTTCACACCTTCCTATTAATACTTTGACTATTTTGGAAGATACTCACTCAACACAATCCACTTGTTCCCTACATTCAACTTCTTCTCCATATGCTCTTGAGTCTAGCGATGACACGAAGACCACTCATTCTATGCAATCGCCTTCCACGACCTCTACTAATGATGCCACGTCCTCTAGTCCTTCACAGGTACGTATACACTCTCCTACCTCATTGAATCATAATCCTTTATCTGAACCTCAAATGGTCACTCGCTGAAAACACAATTTCTTCAAACCCTGTAAAATTCTTGACCTTCACACCACATTTCAACTTCCTTCAATAACTTTGAACCTACTACCTACTAGCAAGCTCAAAAATTTGCTCATTGGTGTAAAGCCACGAGTGAAAAATATGATGCACTCATAAAAAATTCAACCTGGACCTTTGTTCCCTCCCACCACACACAAAATATTGCTGGGTGTAAATGGATATTTAAGATTAAGCGAAACCTAGATGGATCAGTTGCACGTTATAAAGCTCGTCTTGTTGCCAAAGGGTTTCATCAAAGACATGGTGTTGATTTTACTTATACATTTAGTCCAGTTGTCAAGCCGACGATAATCTTAAGTCTAGCTATCTCAACAAAATAGCAATTACGACAATTGGATGTGAATAATTCTTTTTTGCAGGGCTCACTTTCAGATGATGTCTTCATGCAACAACCACCAGGATTTGTAAATCAACAGTTTCCTCATCATGTGTGCAAACTATGAAAAGCAATTTATGGTCTTCGTCAAGCACCGAGAGCTTGGTATCATGAGTTGAAATCTTTCTACTTCTTCATGGTTTCATGAATTCAAAATCCGATAGCTCTCTCTTTATTTTTTCTCGTGGCCAAATTCTTATATATTTGTTGGTGTATGTTGACAACATTATCATCACAGGAAACCATCACTCTTCCATCGAGCTATTTATAAAAACTATGGCTAAACAGTTCTCACTTAAAGATCTTGGAACCCTTAGTTATTTTCTTGGCATTGAGGCCACTTATATTCCACATGGTTTGTTTCTATCTTGGCAACAGTATATCAATGATCTTTTATTGAAACATAAAATGCATAAAGCCAATGCAGTTGTCACGCCTCTTTCTCCCACTGCTGCACTCAAGCTTCATGATGGCAGCCCTGCAACAAATGAAACACAATATCATCAAGTTATTGGTTCTTTGCAATATCTGTCTTTCACCCGTCCTGAAATCCTATTTCTGTTAATAAACTTTTTTAGTTTATGCATTGCCCTTCCTCAATTCATTAGTCTGCAGTTAAACGGCTTTTGTGCTATCTCAAAGGAACCAGTCATCTTGGACTTTTACTTCAAAAACAATCATTTTCTAGTCTTCATGCCTTTACTGATTCTGATTGGGTAGGAAATCTTGATGATCGCATGTCCACTTCTGCATATGTTATTTTCCTTGGTGGAAATCCAATTAGTTGGCACTCCAAAAAGCAAAGGACAATTGCTTGTTCTTCACCAGAGGCTGAATATCGAGCCATTACATCTACAGTAGCTGAGTTAAATTGGATTACAAATCTTCTTCAAGAATTAAAAGTTTAGTTGCACTCCACTCCAACGATCTATTGTGATAATATTGGTGCCACATATGTGTGTCAAAATCCTGTCTTCCATTCTCGCATGAAACATATTGCCATTGACTTTCACTTTGTTCGTGATCAAGTGCTCAGTAATCGTTTATGGGTTACTCATGTTCACTCTAATGACCAGTTGGCTGATTCTCTCACTAAACCTCTTGCCCACAAGTCGTTTCTTTATCATCATTCCAAGCTTGGTCTTCATGAAAGAAGCCCAATCTTACAGGGGCTTAATAGAGAGCAATCTTAGGAAGCAATCAAATGCTAAATATCTGAGATTGATTTCCTGTATACATGTGATTCCATTGTATTAAATTATGATTTTATTCCTTTGATTTGTCCACAATTATAGGATTGAAATCAAGGATTTGATTGCTACAGTTGTTGTATATAAAGACCATAAACAAGCTAATGAAAACACACAGAATAATATTCTTCAGTTTCTCTAAACTCTTTTAAGGTGAAAGGAGTTTTTGGGACTGTGTAATCAAAGGTTGTTAACTACATATTTGAAAAAAATGCAATTAAAAATAAAATAATACATCATTAATCTTAATTATTACCCTAAGTAATTAATTAAAAATTTCCCCTAACTAATTAATTAACAATCTCAATTAAAAAAGGATTCGTGAACAACTAAAAATTGAGACTTAAGGAATTGAGTTGGCCCAACATCTGAGCCCAACAAAAATGAAATGTTACAAAAATTAGCATTCAACGTCCTTGTTTGATTAGACGCATCCAGAAGAAGTGCAAAAATTTCTTGGGGCATAATTTGATATTTTTAAATAGAACTTTTCTTTCAATATTTGGCCTAATAATAATCATATTTATGTTATAAAAATATTGCTCGTATAAATCGTTTGCATATTTATACAAATTGATATGATTGAAAGAATGAATTTTACGAACTAATACATTAATTAATATTGATGGTGTGACAATTATTTAATCATGTGAAATGAGTTTATATAAATGGTTTATATATGCAATATCATTCTTATATTTATTTGTCGAAAAAATATTTTCGATGAATTTAATAAACTTTAAAACAAGGTTGGACTATTGAAAGTTGAAAGCTTATAATTATATCTATATTGACTCATGGTCATTTGTTTACTATAATCCATCGGTAATTAAGTTCTTAAATTGATATTAAAAATACAATAATGCTAAACTTAATATTTTTCTATATAAATTGATGTAAATTACACTTAGAAAACTAAAGATAGAGAGGAAATGAATATTCTAGAAAATTCTTATTTTCATTAATTGATAGAAGATTCAATCTACACTATTTATAAATATTCAAGCATGTTCTATAACTAACTTCTTATACTTAACTGGAGCTCCAACAAACTCATTAGCTAAGCTGGCGGCAACAAGCTTACACTATACTCTATGTAAGTAACAAAATATTTAATGTAGCTTACACTCTACACCAGTATAGTAAATACTTCCTTAACACCTCCAAGTTTAAATGTTTGTTGATCAGTAAACTTGCTACAGGAAATAACATTTAGCTTGTCTCTAAAACCTTCTAACTTGTTTTAAGCTAATGATTTAGTCATGATATCAGCAACTTGAAGTTCTGTAGGAATATACTTAACATTCAACTACTTGGACATAATTTTTTCTCTGATAAAATGCGCATCCACCTTTATGTGTTTAGTTCGAGCATGGAGACATAATTTGTAGCAAGTGATTCTGCTCCTTTATTATCATACCAAACTATAGGCACTTCATCTAGCTTAAAATTCAATTCTACCAGCAAGCTTTGTAACAATATTACTTCAATAGCAGCTTGAGATAAAGCTCAATACTCAGACTTAGTGGAAGACCTTGCAACAGCCTTCTGTTTTTTCGCTGATCAGTATATTAAATTTCCTCCAAAATATGCTCATTGTCTTGAAGTGGATTTCCTATCATCAATTGAGCTTGCCCACTCAACATCACTAATTCCAGTTGACACAAATGATTGCAGAGACTTGAATTCCATACCATAATGAATTGTTTCTTTAACATATCCCAATAGTCTTTTGAATGCTTGCCATTACAACATTGTAGGTGATTGCAGAAACTGATTGAGGTTATTTACAACAAAAGAAATTTCAGGCTTTGACATAACCAAATACTACAAAGCCCCCACTACACTTCTATATACTGATGGTTGCTTGATTACGCCCAAAATATACCGCGGTTATTGTAGTATAAGTTGAGGTGTCGTATCCACAAGGAGGCTTTCGACAAAATAGGTTGGTAAAACAAAAATATTAAAAAGATAACAAAGATGTAAAATTTAACTTTAAAGTGATTGGTTCTAAAGATATTACAATATTTAATAATTGAAAACAATCGATCGTAATTAAGAGGTAAGGCATCGAGAATCATTTATATGTTTTGTAAATCTAATCCCCACTTTGATTCAACAATTATAACTCAATTGAAAGTTTCACATCCCAAACAATCAATCGGAAAATATGTATAGTATAGCACAATTAATAAACACATGTATTTGATATGCATAAACTCTTTACAAGTAATATTTATCAACAACATTCATCCTTACAAGTTATCCAAGAGCGACAATATATCACATGACAATATTGCAGTAAAAGATTAACTCATAAAACGAAACTACCAGTAACAATTATAATTCAACACGAATCACATAAAGAAAGCATGACTGAATTTATATGAAATTGAGAAGTATAATTTCTGGATTTAAAAAGAAATCACAAGATGAGAAAGAGTTTAAAACATAACAAACATACATACTTTATAGCCCTTGAGGAAGAATCAAAGTGGAGAAGTAGACAAACTACACATATAATTTCATCTCTAGCCTTACCAAGAGTTCTAGCCTAACTTACAATTCATTCCCATCATTTGTAAAGAGAAATACAAGAGAGAATTGTAATACACAATGATATAATGAAATTCTCAGCCTTCCTCATTCAACTCCTCAAGTTGTCCTTATATAGGTGATGAAATGGAACTATTATACCAAACTTTCTACCAATTCTTCCACATTTTCGTCTACCAAACTTTTTATCAACTTGCAGCACGTTTTTGACTTTCAAATTGATTGAATTGAGCTTTGTGGTAAACATGAAAGTTGTAGAATTTTGTCTCAGCTTTCCATAGCCACCGGATTCATGCAATTTGGACAAGTATTCTCTGAGATATGGTCCAAATACCGAACATTGGTCAACTTTCCACCAAACCTTCCACATTTTCAGCCACCAAACATTCCACCAACTTGTAGCAGATTTTTGACCACCAAACTGATCGAATTGGGCTTTCTGGTAAACATGAAAGTTGTAGAATTATGTCTTAGCTTTCCATGGCCACTGGATTCAAGCAATTTGGACAAGTATTGGCTGAGATATGGCCCAAATACCGGACATGGGTTGGGCTGAGCAACAACTACAATTTGGTTTTCTTGTGTCTCAATTTCGGCCCATCAAATGTTGGATTTGGGCTTTTGATTGTTCTTCAACTTTGTGTAAGATTGAGTCATGTTGCTCCAGGTTTAAGAATCTCTTCATTTTGATCCATAGATTGAGAGTTATGTCCATTTTATAATCCTGCAAAATGATTTCCATTAGTCACAATTTAGGGACAACACTTTATTTCAAGATAAAGACTAAAGAAAATGCAAAAGAAATGAAACAAATATAAAAAAGGCATAAGCAAAATAATTATGCTAAAATATCATAAAAGTTTTATAATATTGACCAATTAACATTAATTATTTATGCTTAACAGTGCACTTTCATGCGTTTATCATTGCTCAAAAGGTTCACTATCATTTATTAATAGTTTTATATTTGCAACCATTTGTGTTTGAATTCCTTTGGCTTTTATCATTCCACATCTCTTCAACAAATCTCAAGCATACTTGTTTTGAGTAAGCAGGAGAGCATCTTTACTTCTTTTAATCGCAAATCCTAAGAAGTAGTGAACTGCACCAAGACTTTTTAGTGAAAACTTTTTGTTTATGTCAGAGATAACCTATTACAGCTTAGCAGTATCACTACCTCTGATTAAAATATCATCAACATGGACTAGTAACAGATTCATTGTGTCTTTATTCTTGTAGATGAACAGACTAGTGTCAGCTAAAGATGCACAAAACTCCCACTGAAGTAGAGCTTTTGTCAAATCAGGCTCTAAGAGCCTGCTTCAATCCATACAAAGATTTATGAAGTTTGCAGACATAATCTGATCTAGAGATATCAACAAAACCTACTGGCTAAGTTATATATACATCTTCCTATAAATCCCTATTTAAGAAAGCTGATGCGTTCGAAACTAGCAAGTATACTAGTCGCACAAGTAATAAAGTGATGAGTAAGATATCGTTCCCATGAGGATTGATTCTAATTGAATTTGTTATTCGAAAGCAACAATAAACTAAATGAGGGGGGTTTTGTTGATTGATTAACTAGATGAAATATTAATGCAAGCAAAGAATAACACAATGCAAATTTAAACAGATTGAAAAATCAATGAGAGAAACCTGGTTAAGGGATCCTTCTCTACCACAAGATATGGATTTGCGAATTAATTGTAGAATTGTCATCCAATTACACCATTGAAATTATCAACCGTAGATAACAACAAGCTCTGTTATCCCAATCTTTCCTTACTTTGTTGTTAAATAAAACAGGCTCTTTATTTAATCTCTATCCATTAAACAACCTAGAACAAGCTCTCTAAATTTAATTCAATGGATGCATTACGATAAGAAAGATAGGTTGATCTAAGCAATAAACACACAAGCTCGGATTATTTAACTTAGGTTGTATTCTCCAATTGCAATCTCTGATCACAATTTTGCTACTAAGGATTAGAAATTCAAGACAATTACGGATCAAGATTTCTAGTCTAGCAATAGACAACAACCAGATTATATTCAGTTGGCCATTCCAAATACAATCCAGCAAGCAATCATAAGCATTAGATATGGGAAAATACAAGCAACTTCAATTAGAGAATTGGATAACAACTTCTTGCACAATCAACTTACAAAAACCATATCAGGGGCTTTGAAATCACCCTCAACCAATTCAGATTCAGTTACACATGTTTAAGAACGTGGTAAATACAATACAACATGGAGACATTCCAGAAAATGAAAGGGAAGGGAAAAACTTAGCAAATTTGATGTAATTCTCTTTGGATTGTAGTTCTTCCTCTTTCCAAGCTTTCTTTCTCCTTCAAGAACTCCAGGAGATGAAAGAATTCCAGAGCTACAGCCTCCACCACATTCTCCCCCCTTCAAGTTCTAAAAATAAAACCCTAAAATGTGTTTAAATACTCTGCTACAGTAACCAGCTACCGTGTCCCGTATTATACATGCTACAGTGATTTGTGGAATTACATTTCTATACTTCTCACACTGTTTTGATTACAACTTTTGGTACACTGAATGGATTTATAAACCGTAAATTTCTCCAGAAAATAGACTTCGAGAGCTTTCCAACGGTATATAATATGTCATCGGGTTCATTGTATATCAATACAATTAAATCCGAGAAGATAGTTGACTAGCAGAGGTGAAAATGAAGGGTTTTACTCCATTTTTGTGCAAGTTGCTCCAAAACTCCTACAAACATCAAAACCACACAAAAACATAAAAATACCAAGGAATATAGCAAAGAAACATGGACGAATTGATATGAAAATGATATATAAATAGACACTTATCAAATTCCCCCACACTTAGACTTTGCTAGTCCTCGAGCAACTATGATAATATGAAATAAAACTAAACCGAAACAGAATCAACAAAAAATTAAAACACACAAATGCTTCATCTTGCAAATAGGCCTCAAAGATTGTACTTAATTATAACCCAAGGAAAACTTCAAAATAATGCACTTGATCAAGAATTTCATCTCAAGGATTAGTTTCGCTTCACTTCAATTCCTCAAGTGTGTGTGTGTAGAGCCATTCTCACCTAATCACTTGTAACCCGAATGAGTTTATGCATAAAAATGAATCATATTTAATATTGAAGATGTGTGTATAAATGAACTCCATAGGCCTGCTTTTCAAGTCACTCTCCACTAATGTAGACATGCACAACACCAAGGATCAAGTAGGACTTTATTAAGCTTGTAACGTTTGGCTTGGGTGAAGGTATGATAAAGGATAATAATTTGGCTCAAATCACCCACAAACACATAAATTATTCAAGACTGTGTAGAGCTCAACCCTATAACACAACTTCATTTCAATTCAGCAGGTTACTCCCCCAAACTTATTTAGAACACTCAATCTTTTTTTTTTTTTTTTGCAGAAAACAAAAGAAAACTACACCCCCACACTTTGTTGTTTCATTCTTTTTAAGAACACTTAAGGGTATAGATCTCTTATTCTTCTTCTTTTTGTTCTTTTTTTTCTTCTTTTTTTTTTTTTTTTATTACACTTCCCCTCCCCCACACTTAAACAACACATTGTCCTCAATGTGTAAGTACGTGGACGATAAGTACATATTGGTTTTTTTTTCTTTTTTTCTTTTTTTTTTACAAACACAATAGAACTCACTTGCATTGCTCATGACACATCCCAACCTCCTCTAACTTCCCAAAACCGAACATAGCTCAAAATTTAATTGTGAATGATCTACATGCTCATAGGTAAGGGATAAACTGTTTGGAACAAATTCATTTGAGGTTAGGAAATCTTTTAGTGAGTTAACAAAGAAAAAGGCTTACAAAGGCTCAAAGGGGTAACTAGGGATCAATTTCAGTCAAGGTTGGCTATTAAGGCTCAAACGGTCCAAAGATGGCCTAAATCATTTCCCCAATGTTGCACAGTCTAGGATTTCGCCTCGAGTGACCATCAAACAAGTTCTAGAATTCATTGAAATCTGAAGAAACATTTAAATTACATAAACTTTCTCTAAGTGAACAAATAACTCAGTGATAATAGCTCAGTGCTCAATGTTGCGCAAGGAATCAAAAGCAAAGCGAAAACCAATAAACATTTCAAGCACACAGATCCATGCATCATTTATCATTTTCCAAGAGTTATTCTTAATTCAATCATTATCTTATCATCGACCCACAAAATGCAAGAAAAGAGGTACGTGGCGTTGTTACACCTGAGTCAAGATTGTATATTTCAACAATCCTTAGGACCAGTAGCCCGCAGACTTAAGGTTTCCAGCCTATATACCCTTATTATGAAAGAACAAAACAAGAAACAAGACACTTCAAACAACATGAAATAAACAAACTACAGATTTATTGAGAGAGAATGCGTTTCAAGAGTTAAGAAACCCCATATTCTGTCATTCTCAGGTTTTTCCACAATTGTTTTTTTCGAATCTAAACTGATAAAGACAAAAACACATAACAACTCTAAATTACATAAAACTAAACTTACTCAGAAAATAATAAAGTCCAACAAATCAGCAAACAAAACAAGTCAGTTAGAATGGGTCTAAAAAGTTTAGAAGTTAGCCTCCTTATTCAGCCATTATGGATTAAAGAAATCCAGAATGCGTTTCAAGAGAACTTGAACTTTTTAAGCCACCACTCTAAAAGCCAAGATTAGAAAATATTACCTGGGGTGAAATAAATAACCTGAAAAAAAAAACTCAAAAGAAATGACATGAAAAATCTCAAATAAACACACTAAAAAGAAAGTAAACAAAAACGAAGCAAACCAGCAAATAGAGATTACAGATGGAGGGTTAAATCCAGTTGACGCCTTTTTTTGCCTTCTCCAAACCAATTTATCCGAGCCATTGTTGGATCAGGTGAATAGACGAATTCTTGTAGTTTGTCAATTAACTATCATGCAGTTGAAGCTGTAACCAGCATTTGCCTTGCTGACGGTGAGATGAAATTTTTTTCTACAGCTTGATCAAGAAATGACAACAAACCATCAAAAAAATTATTAACATTTAACAACCAATGGGTTTCCGATGGATGTTTAGCTGTGCCCAAGAGGTGATTTGAAATATCTCCTCTAATGTACCATAACCACCAGGCAAGCTATAAATGCATCGGACTTAACAACCATATGTGCAATACGCTCATGCATGCTAGAGACCTGTAACTCTTCCCCGATTGTATTGCCTACGATATCTCGTACAGCTAATGGTTTTAGGGATAATGCCGAGAACTTTACTCCCTCCTAGGGATGCAGCTGTCGACACACACCCCATTAACCCAAGACTCCCCCCTCCATAAATCAAATTAATACCCCTCGCAGCTAATGTCCTACCAAGATCAAGAGCTACTGTGGTGAACTCTCCATCTTTACCAAATTGCGATCCGCAAAATACGCATATATTGCGGAATCGCCGAATTGGTTTTTTCTCCATTTCTACAAGTGCTCTAATCTTGTGTAAGACACGTTAGATATTATGCTTTTCAATTGCAAGACAGGTTATGGAATGACATATGAAAATATGCAGAATGTATATATACACCCATAAAACTGTCAAATTTTGACACATGGGGACATAATTTCGGTGGGGGTTGCTCAATGCAGATTTATCGCCCCAAGATTTGAAAAAAAAGAGATATGCTTTTGGCGGGGTTTGACAAAACCTACACACTTGTCTCCCACGTGAAACATGAAAAATGGAGATATACTTTCAGCGGGGTTTGACAAAACCGCCACACTTGCCTCCCACGTGAAGCATGAAAAGTAAAGATATACTTTCGGCGGAGGTTGACAAAACCTCCACACTTGTCTCTTATACACATCTAGATGTGTATAAGAGACAGGCCATAGGGTAGTCATATGGTTTGTCAAAAAGAAAACTTGAAATTAAAACAAACAAAATCAACAAACAATAACAACACAAAAACAACATTGATAATCAGATCAAACGAAACAAGAAAAAAAAATAAAATTCAACAACAACAACGCACATTCAAATGTACAAGTAGTTGTGATTGTAGCTCACATCTTCCTCTGGTTTTACGTCCAGTAACGGCTGAAACGCCTTCTATGAGTCGGGGATTTGCTTCCCATCCAGTTTTCTTATAAACTTGCAAACAGGGTCGTTTTTAGTCAGCTTCCCTAGACTATAACACTGCAATTCATCACGAAATTGTGTCCATAGATTAAGCAATTCACGCTGAACAAGTCCACAAGAATGTGACTCAAGAGTTAATAAAACATTATCCAGCGACTCATTACTCAGCCATTCTTAATAAACGAGAGTTTATCTTCTCTATTTCTAGACACAAAACCTAATGAACGACAAGTCTGGTTACAATTCCATCTAGCACATATATAGCATACTTGTAACCTTTTCGCTCTTCGCCTCTTGGCGTAGTAGCTTTTTCCTAGACCAGGCATGTATTTTGCGAGATTAATGTCCCGCTCACCAGACAATCTCACCTTGGCTTCGATAAGCCATCGGATATCAGCAGGCACATTTAGGAGCATCAACGCCCAAAGTCTAGTCATCCATACTTTATAAATTTTAAACACAGCATTTTGAGGAAGTGAAGGAAAATATTTACGAAGGTTCGACAAAAAGATATCAGCATCCATTGAAGAGGAGAAAAGAAGAGATATTACCGATAATACGATTGAGTATGTTTTTCCCCAAGATATGCACGTTTCAAACCTTCGAGCAATGGCTTCAGCTCTCGTTTGGATGTTTCCTCAAGCTGTTGCACAAATGAGTTCGAAGTACGGAATAATCAAATTAAACAAAACAAAGGAAAAGAAAAGAGCAGAAACGAAACTAAGGACACATAAAAGAGATAACAACACGATATCAAACAAAAGTAAAAAAATATAAAAACAAATAAGACAGATGACAAAGAGAGATAAAACCTGGTCAATTTGATGGTCTACGAAAGGAATCTCCTCGAGACACAAAAATTGATCATTATTCCTTATTTTATTTTTCTTTTCTTTTTTTCAAAAATATTGGGTTGCCTCCCAATAAGCGCTTGGTTTAACGTCCTCAGCCCGATGTTGGTTCCATCATGGGAGGATCCAATCTTCGATGTGCTTCACTAGTGGGCTTGGATCCTTCTTTCCACAAGAAATGCTGCACGCATATGGCTGGGCCTTGGATGTGAGCACTTGTCCACCCAATAGCCGTTTTGTGATCTCTAAGTACTTGGACGAGTTTCACTTCTTGTATTGGTGCAAGGCCCATTTCTATTATAATTGGCAAAGTACCATTCTCACCCAAGAATCCACAATAATTGGCCTTCATCACAGAATGAAGAAGTTTCTCATTAGATAAAGATAATTCAATATACGAAACATCATACCTACTTATGGTTATGGCTATAGTCTCATCTAAGCTTGCCAGAGCTTCCTTCACTTCTTTAAACACTTGTATCAAAATTCTTGATTCCTTAGAATTTTTTGTCCCTATGTGCTCACTAATAGCTACATCCAATCCATTCTTGCAAGTTAACTCAAAACATTGTTGTGGCAGAGAATCAGTAATGTCAACTACAAAAACAGAATATAAGTCACTAGGGTACCTCATTGCCTCAAAAATATTAAAACGGATCACCTTGCCATCAAACACTATGGTGAGAGTGCCATCATGAGCATCAATCTTGGTTCTAGCAGTTTTCGAGAATGGTCTCTCTATAAGAATCGGTGTTGGATTAGGAGATGTCTCATCCTCTATTTCAAAAACATAAAAGTCTGCTGGGAAAACCAATTGATTCACCTGCACAAGCACATCTTCCACAACTCTTTTGGTATATGCATTAAAACAATCAGCAATTTGAATGGTAATACCAACTTCCGCAAAAGGTCCAAGATTTAAAGAAGCATAAATAGAATATGGCATGATGTTAATAGATGCTTCTAAATGTAACATAACTCTTTCAAACTTGGTTTTACCAATGGTGCATGGCATGGTGAACGTACCTGGATCTTTGCACTTTGGAGGAATTTTCCTTTGCAATATAGCTGAAACATCTTCCCCCACACTTACTTTCTCATTTCTTTTAACTTTCTTTTGCTGGTGCATAACTCCTTGAGACATTTTGTATAATGAGGTACTTGCTCGATATCATCCAGAAGTGATATATTTACCTCGATTTTGTGAGAAGTTTTCAGGATTTCTTGTTCTTGTTCCTCCTTCGATTTTGCAAATCTACTAGGAAAAAGTGGAGGAGAAACATATGAAGGAATGGGAGTTATAGGATTTACCTGAGAAGTCATTGTTTTGTTCATGGTGGAAGTGGTGTCATCTCCTTCATCAGTTTGTGATTTCTTTGGTAGGACATCTAATTGTTCTCCATTTTGCAAAGTTATCGCACAAGAATTCTCTCTTGGATTGATCACCGTTTGACAAGATAATTCTTCTGAGCCTTGGCCCTCGAATTTGCTCATGCTAGTGGCCAATTGTCCCATTTGATTTGCCAGGTTTTGGATACTTGCCCAGTTTCCTGCTGGAATTGCATTGTGTTAGTGGCAAGTGCATTAACAATATCCTGGAGTGACATACCTGAGTTTTCTGAAGCTGGTTGTGGTGCTGGTTGTGGCATTGGTGGTGGTTGCATTTGAAATGGTTTCTGCACTCTAAGTTGATTAAAACCTTGTGGCCGATTTGGTATGGCATTTGGGGCGATTGGTTGATGTTCCAGTAACTGAAATTAGGGTGATCTTCCCATCCAGCATTACAAGTGTTAGAGAAGGGATCATACCATTGCCTTGTTTGTCTTGGAAATCCATCCATGGTATTGGCTTGTTCCATATCTCCTTGCAAAGTTGGATACATGTCGATTGGATGCTCCATGGTAGAATACACCTCACATGCATAAGATTTCTGCATATGTCCTACAGCCATGTTTTCCACAAGAGAAGTTAACTCAGAAAGTTGTTGTTCAATGTTCGGAGTGCTTACCTCATTCACTCTCCATGGTAGTTGTGGCTCCAATCCGCCACTGAATTGATGGAAGTTTACTGCCATGTCGTCTAAACACAAACAATCAAAAAAAACAAAAATATGAATCAACAATGAAAACAAAATAACAAATCGATTAGAAAATCAATCCCCGGCAACGGCGCCAAAAACTTGATGCGTTCGAAACTAGCAAGTATACTAGTCGCACAAGTAATAAAGTGATGAGTAAGATATCGTTCCCACGAGGATTGATTCTAATTGAATTTGTTATTCGAAAGCAACAATAAACTAAATGAGGGGGGTTTTGTTGATTGATTAACTAGATGAAATATTAATGCAAGCAAAGAATAACACAATGCAAATTTAAACAGATTGAAAAATCAATGAGAAAAACCTGGTTAAGGGATCCTTCTCTACCACAAGATATGAATTTGCGAATTAATTGTAGAATTGTCATCCAATTACACCATTGAAATTATCAACCGTAGATAACAACAAGCTCTGTTATCCCAATCTTTCCTTACTTTGTTGTTAAACAAAACAGGCTCTTTATTTAATCTCTATCCATTAAACAACCTAGAACAAGCTCTCTAAATTTAATTCAATGGATGCATTACGATAAGAAAGATAGGTTGATCTAAGCAATAAACACACAAGCTCGGATTATTTAACTTAGGTTGTATTCTCCAATTGCAATCTCTGATCACAATTTTGCTACTAAGGATTAGAAATTCAAGACAATTACGGATCAAGATTTCTACTCTAGCAATAGACAACAACCAGATTATATTCAGTTGGCCATTCCAAATACAATCAGCAAGCAATCATAAGCATTAGATATGGGAAAATACAAGCAACTTCAATTAGAGAATTGGATAACAACTTCTTGCACAATCAACTTACAAAAACCATATCAGGGGCTTTGAAATCACCCTCAACCAATTCAGATTCAGTTACACATGTTTAAGAACGTGGTAAATACAATACAACATGGAGACATTCCAGAAAATGAAAGGGAAGGGAAAAACTTAGCAAATTTGATGTAATTCTCTTTGGATTGTAGTTCTTCCTCTTTCCAAGCTTCCTTTCTCCTTCAAGAACTCCAGGAGATGAAAGAATTCCAGAGCTGCAGCCTCCACCACGTTCTCCCCTCTTCAAGTTATGAAAATAAAACCCTAAAATGTGTTTAAATACTCTGCTACAGTAACCTGCTACAGTGTCCCGTATTATACATGCTACAGTGATTTGTGGAATTACATTTCTATACTTCTCACACTGTTTTGATTACAACTTTTGGTACACTGAATGGATTTATAAACCGTAAATTTCTCCAGAAAATAGACTTCGAGAGCTTTCCAACGGTATATAATATGTCATCGGGTTCATTGTATATTAATACAATTAAATCCGAGAAGATGGTTGACTAGCAGAGGTGAAAATGAAGGGTTTTACTCCATTTTTGTGCAAGTTGCTTCAAAACTCGTACAAATATTAAAACCACACAAAAACATAAAAATACCAAGGAATATAGCAAAGAAACATGGACGAATTGATATGAAAATGATATATAAATAGCACTTATCAAAAGCATTATTGATAGCAATTTGTTATATATCCCAATTGAAAGTGATAGCCAAAGATAAAACAACTCTGATAGTGGATGGCTTTATAACTAGACTAAAAGTCTCAAAGAAATCAATGATTGGTGTTTGTTATAAGCCTTTGGCAAAAAGCTTGGCTTTTATCTTTGCAGGCTAATATCAAAGTTATATTTTATTCTAAATACCAACTTACAATCAACTAAATGCATAGAGGGCTGAAAAAGGACCAATGACCAAGTGGAATTAGACAAAAAAAACATCAAATTCTACTTTCATAGCAGCCTACCAACAAGGAGAACTGAAGGCTTGAGAAACTAAATTTGGAACTTAGCTTTGTAGATCAACTGTAAAAGTTTTTGGTCTGAAAGTACCAGCTTTAGACTTGGTGATCAGGGGATGAAAATTTGTGGTACCAGGTTCAGAATTAAATTCAGGTTCAGAGGAGAATCAGGATTAGAATTGAGATCAAGATATTATCAATGTGAGTATTATAGGGACTAGGATCTGAGAAAGGCAATAATGGAGAAGCTGGAATAGTAAATATAGGTTCAGAAGAACTAGAAGGTGGACGTAATGATTTATTATCCCTCACAATAGAAGAGGACGCCAATGGAAAAGACCATGATGATAATGAGGAAGAGTCTAAAATAAATGATGAAGAACCAGTATTAGAAGTAAAGAAATTATCATCATGAAAAGGAAATTGTGTTTCATGGAAAGCAACACTTTTAAGGACATAAATCTTGTCAGAGGAATATAAACAAAAATACCCTTTATGATAAGAGCTGTAACCAAGAAACACACATAATGATGTGTGAAAGAAAAATTTGTGTTTTATTCACTACAAGAAAAGTTGGATACCACAACACACGTTCGGCAACACGCAGTCATGCTCGTTGCTAAATTAGACTTTTCACAACGTGCATTTTTTGTGTTGTGAAAACTTTATCAATTTGCCTTTTAGCAACGTGCAAAGCATGCACGTTGCGAAAAGCCTCATTCAGCAATGTGTATTTTCTGCACATTGCTAAAGCTATAAGATTCAACAACATCTTTTCTTGCATGTTGCCAAATGTCTTATTTTAATTTTGTATATTTTGATTTTTATTTAATTGTTAGTTTATTAAAATTAAAGTTTTTGAACATTAAATATTTAACTAATATTAGAATTTGAAAACTTTAAATATTTTTGGACATTAAATTAAGTATAGTTAGAAATAAAATTTTTGAATAAAAGGAACTTAACTAATTTTAAAAATTTAAGTAATATGAAAATTTTTAAAATTTAAATTTTTTAATATTAAATATAGATATATTAGATTTAAAATTTTTTAACATAAAAATTTAACTAATATTAGGATTTTAAATGTTTTATTTTTTAATATTAAATATTTTATTAAAATAATATAATTTTATGGTAGAATATAGATATATCATAAGTAAGGATACTTCGTTATTAAATTATAACTAATAAAAAATAAATTTGTTTATTTAATATCAAATGAAATGACGTCGTTTTGCATTTTGTCAGGTGTGCAATTAATCCTAGATTGAGCTTAGCTCGAGTCTCAATCTTCTACCAATTTCACGGCTCCTCCAACACCTCCAGGCGATTTGCGACTGCCCGACCGCTCCATGGCTTCCCTCCTCTACCGCTCCACGCGCCCCCCCTTCACCATCACTGCTTTTCCGTTCCTCGCGTCCACTGTCCTCTATTGTGCTCGTAGCTCACCTCCTCTACACCGTCACTGTGTGCTTGCAGGTCGCCGCCACTCCACTGTCTCTCGTGCTTCGACTCGCAGCCGCCTCCACTTTCTTGTTTAGGGTGTTTGCCATAACTTTATTTTTCCCCCTTAATTTATTCACCCACCTTGTCTTCGACCTATTTTTTGTAACTTCATATTTGTTGTTGTAGACCTCTAGAGAAGCTAAAGGTGTGATCCTATTCTAGTCTCTCTCTGGCACCAGGTACATCTCACAACTCTTTTTCAACAGTTTGAATACTTCCATTCACTACCATTTGCTTCTTTCCAGAGTGTTATCGTCCGCTATCTCCAGATTTTAATCTCAATTTGACTCTGACATCTCTGCTTCCTCACCAGCTTGGATCACTCTATCAGGCTCAATTTCAACTCTCTTTACATCATAATTCTTCTTATAAAGGACAAAAATACTTTGTTTTATTTCAATTTTTTTTCCCTCTTCTTTTTTAAATTGTTTATAATTTGTTTATTGTGTTATAATTTTTATTCATCATTCAAAGTTGCTCCTTGGACTGTAGGATCTAATTGATCTTTTCAACATCATCCTACCAAAGGTTCATTTATGTATTATTTTTCATTTCGTTAACATTATGTGTGCGAAATATCTATTCTAATTATTTGTTTATATGGGTATTTCTTTGTATAACAAATATAACCTGTTTGCTTATATGTTTTACTTGATTAAAAAACTAGGGTTCAACCATTTGGTTTAGCATTTGCTACACAGCATAAAAGAGTGGAAGAGTACAAGTTGGCAGAGGAAGAGAGGAGAGATAGGGGTTTGTTCACAAACAAATTAGAGAGAAATGAGATCAAGGCAGGAAGTAAACATATATAGTACTTACACTCATTATGATAGATCTTTCTCTCTCTCTTTAATTTATAAGTGTTTGCTTGTCTTTCAACCCACAATATATAAGTTTTTTAGATCATCTCAAAATTCTGCAATGTGAGCTCCTTGTAATTCTCCGTAGTTTTGTGTTTAGTTTATGATTTTCTTATTTTTGTATCATTTGTTTGTATAATCAATTTTTGACTTACTTATTGCATTTTAATGTGTTCTACTCTTTTTAATTCCATATATCTATCAAGATTTGCTTTCTTTCAACTTTTAGGATGCAAATTATTAGACTATTTAAGTTTTTTTTTAGGCTGAATTGGCCTTTACTGCATCACAACACTAAATAAATAAGTAACATAAAGATAAAATAAGTATTGATTTTGTTTTTCTAAGGATCCTAGAGACTAAAGGTTGCAATTTTCTAATTATGCTATGAGTACTTCTAGTTATGTAAAATGTTAAGTGGCTTGGTTATCTCTTCATTTTTCTTAAATATCAAATAATATATCATTAGTTGACTTTGATAATTAATTGGTTGACAATTTCTATCTCGACAAGTTTCATGTTATCTGGCCTTTTCCTATATTTGATGTTTTGTATTGGAACTATATCAACTCTGAACCATTGGAATTAATTTCATAGTTTATTTATATTACTTGTGATGTGTAAAAATGAAATGGAAAATTGCTCGAATTTTATTAGGTGAATTTTCTGTTTTTCTAATGAGAAATGATTAAAAGCATAATAATTAATAGAACTTAAGCATTTTTTTTAATTAATAAAATGTCAATTTTAGTTTCTTTATTGGCCTGAATTAAAAAGGTAGTTAAACGCATTCTTTGTATTTATAAATATAATTGATATATATTGTTCTTACTTTAAATGAAATTCATGTGTATTTGAATAGCTATGTGCCATGTGCAAGTGCATGTGAGTTACAAGTTACAAGTTCGGATGTCATTGTTTTGTGCTAACCATAGAACAATTGGTATAGCTTTTCCTTTATGCATTTTTTTAGTTAATTTCATATAAATTCTAGAAAACATTATCCTTCTTGAAGTGTCTTTAAAAAAAAAAAGATAACGAAAATGTATATTAATTTCTCTTCATGAACTTTTGTTATAATTAAACACTATTGAAGAAACTAAATAAACAAACTGTGCTAGTAATCATTGAAAACTAATAAAATCTTGTGGCACTCTGAAACCCTTTGTTCGTGGTTTGATTTGCTTACTAGAACATGCAATTGTTTGGGTGTTTCAATTGTTTTTTGGACTATTTCGATTTGAGAATGACCCTTCGTAGTCAAATTTTATTGAACATTAAGAACAATCTATTTTTACACCTTTTAGATTGATGAAAAGATGAAAGATGCTTTTCAGGGTGATTGCACATATTATGCTCCAGGCGTTGAAATTATTAGCGTAAGAGTTACAAAGCCTACAATTTCGAGTGGTGCTAGACGAAATTTTGAGCAGATGGGGAAAGAATGAAGTAAGATGAATATGTGGAATCTTAAAAAATATTTTTGTCGTATTTTTCTTTTTTTATTTTTTTGTTCCAAATTTTTAACTGATAGTAGAAATCCTTAAGTTTAGTCAAGCATACATGTTAAACACAAGAGTTTGTCTGAAGCTACCTTGGCTCTGGGTTGTAATTTTCATTGTAAACTTGTCTGTAGAGAATTTCCAAATTCTCTAGTAATTTATTCTACTTTTCTCAATTTCTTATGTTTTTTTTGTAAGATATAAACGGAAAAAAAAAGTTAGATATTATTGTGATTATAGGTTATTGTGGAACCTGTTATTCCTCATCAAAACGGATGTTTAACCTTTACAAACTCAAAATCCTCCATGATAAATAATGAGCACTCATGCATGTGTCAGTGCAATCACACACCCATGTCCTAGTTTTGTCGCTTTTATATATTATAGTCAGCCTTTGATAGAGCTAATATACACCATATTACCTTGGCATAATATTCACTACAAGAAAAATGCTCATATTTGGCGATTTTTGACCGCCAAATATATAGTTAAATATGTATATATTTGGCGGTCTTGAAAGCGCCACCAATTGCACCGTCAAATATGGTCAATTTACCATATTTGGCGGTCGATCAATGTGCCAAATATGCACCTGACTATACTTGCGGTTTTTTACCGCCAAGTATAAATAGTTTTAAAAAAATAAAAAAAAAATATACTTGGCAGTTTTTAACAGATTTTTTACCGTCAAGTATAAGTAGCTTTAAAAATAAAAAAAATATATATACTTGGCAGTTTTTAGCCGCAAGTATATATTTAATTACACGTAGAGTGGAAGAAATAGTGAAACAATTAAAGGATCAAAAATTGATGTCCTCATGCTATATCCAAACACCTTAGTAACTATAGCAGCAACAACTGTCTTAACAACGATAACCAAAATAACAGATGCTCGCAGAATGTCCACATGATTCCAGAGGAAATGTACATGTATAAGCATTCCAATGCTTGAAAGAAAAAGAGCTACAGCAAGATGAAAAGTTATGAACCTTGATAAATTGCTACATCAGGCAGAGTATGTTCTCATAATTAGACTGCATTGTTTCATCTCTGATGCCTACTTGCCCAAGAATCTCAATACACATGCTTCTACTCATTATATAAAGTTGTCAGACAGATGAATTATAGGGTGTTTGTCATATAGCCATGCTGTAGTCTTCTGCATGCTCATAAAGATTATAGCTCTCTAGCATTCCCATCTTTCTAGACAGATGATCATCTCCTGCACAAGTTATTTTAGAGGTAAATTATGGACCACTGCCACATACAATTTACAATTACATTACTAATATACACAACTCTCTTATGCAGAAGGATATTTCTTGTTTTTGGCTATGATCAACTTGGATAAATTGATAGAAATTATATGCGTAAAGCATCAACCAAGCCACAGATTAATGGCTACATGCATATAGACTAGCATTTAGAGAAATTCTACTAAACCTAAAAATAGGAAATTTTTGAAGCTCTACCTGATCTCTACAATAAACTACTAATTCATCTAAAATACTCTGCTTAATGGAGAGAAACCCTCTTCATGCTAAACACAATAGATCGTATCTAATCAGCCTGACCAGGTATTTAAGATGGCTATTTATCTTAAAATTTCAGAGTAAATATAAAGTTGGAGCCAAACAAAGAGAAATGGCCCTGCAAGGCATCTTTACACGAAAGATTATGAAACAAATGTCCTCCAATTCAATAGACTTTAGCTATTTGTTTTCGATGGTCTCAGATTGCTTTTTATCTAATGAAAAAGAGATAAAGTATTTTGAGTGTATTGTATGTTAAGGGTTTTGAAGTTGCCATTTTTCCAAATTATGACTAAGCAGCCAAAAGAAATTTTAATTCTAAAAAACTAAGCAATTCACTTACTGGAGTTAGACAACACACCCAAAAAATGCAGCTCAGGGGTTATCTCAAGGCTTAGAAAGCACAGATCTTCAGCCCTTGGAGCTGCTGCGTTTTGTTGGGTGTTAAAAATTCTCAAGTTTTGTCTTTTGTTCATGCAGTGAATCAACCTCAGTCTTGGCTTCTGATTCAGCATTGGGCACAGAAGAAACCACTTGTTTCCTTTAGGAGCGAGCACGCCTGTTTTGGAACCAATTGTAGACATTTGTCTCACAGATTTGACCATGCTGGCTGAGTTCAGAGGTTATCTCTTTGATCTTCTGCTTGCTTGGAGTTCCATTCCCTTGATCAAAGATGCTCTCAAGAATCTGAAGTTGCAAAGGAGTTGAAGTCCACCTCTGCCTAGCTGTTATCTTGTGGCCTGTAGATGTCATCAAATGGGTCACAATAAAGATTCCCCAGCCGAGTTCTTCCAATAACAAACACTACAACTTCATCAAAAAGTTAATCTTACATACACATATTCACACACATACATACCCCACAAAGTGCTCTGAACTGAATTTCCAAGAAACAAAACACAACACAAATCAACACACTAGATCAAGAAGAATCTTTTATCTTCCAATAACAGAATGAAAATGAAATCGTTTCCAACGGTTAACACCAAACCCACATCACAACACCACCAAGTCACAAGTTTTACAACATCTCCAAGAGACAGATCAAGAGAAAACTATAGTCAATGAAAAGGAAAATAGCCTCATGACATAAAAAAAAAAAAGCAGAGCAGGCCTAGAAGAAAACATAAGATATTTATAAATATAAACAAAACAAACCTGCAAGATCTTGCTGGGCAAAGAGGGATTTATGCATCACAACAAGTTGTTCACAAATTTTAGCATAAACAGTAATCTGTTTCCTGAGAGTTTCAAGCTGCTCATCAGTCATAACCTTGACATACATTGCTCCATTAACAGTACTACTCCCAACTGCAGCATTCTCAGCTCTCTGGCTGTGATTCTCCAACGATTCTTGATTATCCCATTCGATTTTTCACTTCATAAAACATTTATCACAACAGTAAACAACTCTACTACTGTTGGAATTCTCTCTGTGAAAAGAGAAGTCACAAGTCAAGTTTCCTCGAGTATGAAAACTAAAACAAAATAAAATAAAAAAATTAAAACTGAGATGCTGCAATATTGTTCTAGCTTTGTTTTGCTTAATATCCTCTGCAATATAAATTACACTGTTAAGAAAGAAAATCATAGATAACCAAAATTGGAATGCCAAAAAAATCACACTTTAGAGGAAGTACATAATGTTAAAAGATTCTCACCTGGCATAGCATCAAGAACATCATGCATGACAATAGCTCGAAGCTCCAAGTCAAAGTAACTTTCAACATATTGCTTGGTGACAATCTTGGGAGCATTCTCTTTTCATGCTGATGTTGCTGATTCTAACTTCTTCCTCATCTAGATTACATAAAAGAACAAATGAATAAGCGTATGATACAACTCAGCCAGTTTTAAGAGAATTCCCACATTTACATTTCTTCTAATTGTTCTGCTTAAAAGGGTATGATAAAACTCAGCCAGTTTTAAGATCAAGTTGAACCAAAAAATAGGAATCAACTCAAATAAGGTACCACATCCTTACCTTCATTATTTTTCCAATGGATGCATCTAGAAAGTCAAGGCAGAGTAAGAAGCCGAAGTGTATGGCAGCTGTGAAGTTGGTTTTAAAAAAAGACAATAAATACGAGCTATTTTGCATTTGATATAATGTAACTGTAGGGGATTATTCATACCTTTGAAAAGGCAATAGCTTCATCCAGACCAGGCGGAGGAGTATCCAACAACTCTCCTAATTTTAGTTCCCCAAACTGTTTGACGAACCAAATCAACTTTCTCCTGGGCATGTATCTCCCAAAGCAACTTTCTCCTAACCCTCAGCTTCCTCTCCAACTTACAAGGAATCTAACGTCCCCATAGAGGAACAAGACCCTTATACAAATTGCAAAAATTCAAGAAAATTGGTTATAAATGCACTCCCACACATTTTTGTTTACATTTCAGAGAACAAAAAGGAGCAAAATTAAATAAGCATACCCGAGAACACCCTCAGATTTGACAAATTTGGGAAGCCCATCAGACAGATCTCTAGCAAAACCAGGCTGAGTTTGAATCCAGACCTTTACTGCCTCAAAGGGGCAAAGTGCAACATCAGCGATCACCTCAGCAGATGCAGAGCCAGCAAGGTAGTAAATATTTACAAACACAAAAGAGCGAATCTCGTGCCAAATCTAAAACTAAAACGTCAAAATCAGTAAAAAAACGAAAGTTAAAGCGACAGATTTGTAAGCGAAAGACAGACCTGCATATTACACTTGATGAGATTAAGAGGAGTGACAGCCATGTGAGTAAGTCCACAGCTGAGGATCCCGCCAGCAGTACACGTGGCGTAAAATGCTAGAGAATACATCTCCATCTTCTTCCCCGGCTCGCTCAGCGAAGCCACAGCGAAGCTCCGCCTAGTCAAGGAGGGAGCGAGGGCTGGAGCCGAGGCCGCGGTAGCTGCATCGAAGGCAACAGTAGAAGCAAAGGATTTCTATAGAGGGGAAGTAGAGTAAAGGAAGCCTGGAATGAGAGAATTCCTTGACGAATTTAGGCCTAGGAGATTACGGCTAGGGTTGTTTCATTTTCCTTATATAGGATTGTGAAATTCCAGGAAATCCATATCTATTAAAAATTATTAAAATCATCGCCCTGTTCAATCCCTATATTTCAAACATTTTCATTTACACCATTAGACTAATTTTTTATAATTTTTAGAGCATTAAATGTTTTAATTTAATTTTTAAAATAAATTATAATAATTTTTGCATATTTAGAATGTTATATTATTGCAAAATAATTTTTTTAATATTTTTAATTGCTTAATTTTCATCAAAGCAATTAAATAATATGATTTTCATCACTTTGAAATTAAAAAATAATTTTATTTATTTCATAAATTTCCACATTTAAAAATTCATTTTTCTAAAATTTAAAATTTAAAAATTTATTCTTTTCATACATATAATAATGTTATCTTTAATTTAAAGATTTTTAAAAATTATTTTTAATTTTAGATTAAAAAATTATATTGTTTAATTATATTTAGATAAATTTATTGAAATTTTAAATATTATATTTGACGAACACTTAAATATGTATGTGTAATAAGAGCTTAATTCATCATATTGCATTAATAGTGCCATTAAATTCCTCAACTTAAGCATATTTGTAGTCTTTGCATATTTGTAGTCTTTACATTGGAATTAACTTTCTCTTAATTTTGGTTTTGATGTAGGTTCGGTAAAATGGGCATAACTTTCTATTTATAGATTAGAATGTGCAAATCTTAATGGTTTAGAAAGCTGATTCAATTATCTACACGATTGTATTTCACAAGCATCATCAAATTCGGGCTCTTAGTAGACCAAAATTGGGCTTGAAGTGAACCCATCTACAGTTTCGGCCCAGCCTGATCATGCCTCAGTATTTTGATCATATCTCTCAAAATATGTATTCAAATTGTACAAATCAATATGTTCTAAAAAACTGAGAGAAATATCTACAACTTTCATGAAGACATGTGATTAAAATGCTCAATAATTCAATGTCAAAATTGGTGGTCAAAGTGGTGTACCTAATGATCCCAATTATCAAAGTTAGTTCACCTAATATTTGACAATTATTCCTTTGTAATTTGACAAGTTTGCCCCTGAATGTATCTACAAATAGAGGTGCCTTGTGACCCATTAGGGCATCTTGGCTTTGGCTGGAATATCTTGGCCTTGGCTGGGATCTCTTGTTATTGTGTTTTTCTCTTGTGTTTTTATGTTATTAGTAAATCTTCTTTTTCTTATATTTTGTTTTCTTTCTTTTATAATGTCTTGCTAAATTCTCTTTTCCTAAAATGGGCATAAAAAATTTTCCTACCCATAGGACAAATTCTCTTAAAAGACAAATTTTCAATTTCACTCAAAAACAAGGGGAAACTCTTTACCAATGTTGGGATAGGTATAAGGAACTACTTAACACCTGTCCTCACCATGGTTTTGAAACTTGGAGAATAGTTGCACACTTCTATGAAGGGTTAACACTTCAAGATAGGCAACTAGTGGAGTTAATGTGTAATAGAGAATTTGGAGATAAAGACCCTGAGGAAGCAATTGACTACCTAGATTCCTTGGCAAAAAAAACACAAAATTGGGACACTGCTGGCACCTATGAGGTACCAAGCAAGGCCCCAACCTTGACATCCAATAGAGGCATTTACAACCTCAGGGAAGACCATGACCTTCAAGCCAAATATGCATCCTTAGCTAGAAAAGTTGAGGCTTTAGACATGAAAAAGATTGGTCAATTGAATTCTATTCAAGAAAATGACTGTAACATTTGTAATGACAATGACCATTCTACTGATGATTGCCCAACTTTGCCTGCCTTTAGGGAATGTCTCCATGAGCAAGCCAATGCCTTCAACACTTTCAAAAGGCCAAATCACAATCCATACTCATAAACCTACAATCCCAGTTAAACAAATCATCTAAATTTTAGTTGGAGACATGACAGTCATGCACAATCTTCACAAGTCCCCTTCCAAACACGACAAAATTTTCAAAATTCTCACGATCATGCATATGCTCCTCCTCCTAGGAGTGACTTTGAAGAGACATTGCATTAATTCATTACAAAGCAAGGGACTTTCAATAGTCAAACTGCTCAAACATTAGCAAATTTGTCAGACACTCTTGCAAAATTTGCATCTACATTTAGCATCCAAGAGAAAGGAAAATTTCCTTCTCAAACATTGCAAAACCCCAAAGATCAATCTAACTCAAATGCAGGGAGTTTAAGTGACCATTATTTTGACCAAGCCAAATCAGTCATGACCCTTCGTAGCGGTAAGGTTGTTGAAAAACACATTCCTAACCCTTGTGAGAAAGAAGAAGAATCGATCTCTAAAGGGCAGGAAAAGGTTACCAAACCAACACCTAGCGAAGAAGAAACCGAATCCTCATCTGTGCCTCCATTTCCTCAAGCATTAGCCACACAAAAGAAGCCAACTCACAATTTTGAAATCTTTGAAATTTTCAAACAAGTAAAGGTCAACATTCCCTTGCTAGATGTGATCAAACAGGTACCTTCTTATGTAAAATTTTTGAAAGACTTGTGCACTGTAAAAAGGAAATTGAATGTGAAAAAGAAGGCCTTTTTAGCGAGCAAGTAAGTGCTATTCTTCAAAACAATAATACAGTGAAATATAAGGATCCAGGTTGTCCTACAATTTCATGTGTTATTGGAGACCATAAAATTGAACAAGCTTTACTTGATCTTGGTGCTAGTGTGAATTTGCTTCCATATTCAATTTTTCAGAAACTCAATCTAGGTGAGTTAAAACCGACTTCTGTGACTCTTTTGCTTGTTGATAGATCAATTGAAGTACCAAGAGGAGTAGTAGAAGATATGTTAGTTCAAGTTGATAAATTCATTTATCTAGTGGATTTTATCGTCTTGGACACACAACCAGTGGAAGCATGTAATTCAATTCCTATCATTTTAGGGCATCCATTTCTAGTTACCTCTAATGCTTTGATTAATTGCAGGATTTGAGTCATGAAGCTATCATTTGGGAACATGACATTGGAACTTAATGTTTTCAATATGTGTAAACAACCACATGAAGAAGAAGATGAAATTGAAGAGGCCAATATGATCGAAACTATTGTGGAAGATCACATCCAAAAAGGGAGTTCTTCTGACCCTTTGGAAACTTGTTTAGTGAATTCATTAGAATCAAGTATGGAACTAGAGTCTGATCTTTCTGATATATGTTCTTTATTGGATTGTGCACATGTGATAGAAAAAGGCTCAAAACCAAGATTCGAAGAATTGGGGCAAATGAATGAAAGCAAGGAAGAGCAAGCTCCCGAGTTAGAACTGAAGCCCTTACCTGAAGGACTGAAATATGGATACCTTGGGAAGAATCAGACATATCCAATGGTAATTTCTTCATCCCTCACAAGCGAGCAACAAGGTAAGTTGATACACGTACTTAAAAGACATAAAAATGCAATTGGATGGACTTTAAAAGACATAAAAGGCATTAACCCTTTGATTTGTACACATAGAATACATTTAGAAGAAAATGCCAAAACATCCCAACAACCTCAAAGGAGATTAAATCCCCATATGAAAGAGGTGATTAGGGCTGAAGTTCTTAAACTACTTGATGTGAGAATTATCTACCCTATTTCTGATAGTAAGTGGGTAAGCCTTACACAAGTAGTACTTAAGAAATCTAGCATTACAGTAGTCAAAAATGAAAAGGGTGAATTTTCACCAACTCGATCTCATCTAGTTGGAGGATGTGCATTGATTATAGAAAATTAAATGCTGTCATCAAAAAAGACCATTTTCCCTTACCTTTCCTTAACCAAATTCTTGAAAGAGTAGTAGGGCACTCCTACTACTACTTTCTTGATGGATATTTAGGCTATTATCAAATTCCTATTGCACTCAAAGACCAAGAAAAGACCACATTCATGTGCCCCTTCGGCACTTTTGCATTTAGGAGAATGCCTTTTGGACTTTGCAATGCCCTAGCCACTTTTCAAATATGCATGTTAAGCATTTTCAATGACATGGTTGAGCATTGTTTAGAAGTTTTTATGGATGATTTAACTGTCTTTGGAAACTCTTCTGGTAATTGTCTTGAAAACTTAGAAAAAGTCCTAAAAAGGTGTGAAGAAAAAGATCTTCTTTTGAATTGGGAAAAATGTCATTATATGGTCACTTCGGGAATTGTCTTAGGTCATGTGGTGTCTTCTAAGGGAATTGAAGTGGACAAAGCAAAAGTGAAATTAATTTTCCATTTTCCTCCACCAAAAATAGTCAAAGAAGTCTGTTCATTCTTAGGGTATGTTGGATTTTATAGGAGGTTCATAAGAAATTTCAGTGCTATATCTAAACCTCTTTGTAACCTCTTAATAAAAGACACTTCTTTTGAATGGACTCAAGAATGTCAAAATGCCTTTGATAAGTTAATTGGACTTTTAACAACTGCTCCAATTATGCAATCTCCTGATTGGTCCTTGCCTTTTGAATTGATGTGTGATGCAAGTGACTATGCCGTTGGTGCTGTCTTAGGACAAAGAAAAGAAGGTAAGCCTTATGTGATATACTATGCAAGTATGACTTTAAATTATGCACAAATGAATTATACAACAACTAAAAAAGAACTACTTGCAGTAGTAGTTGCACTAGACAAATTTCAATCTTATTTAATTGGTTCTTCCACGATTGTTTACACTGACCATGCAGCTGTGAGATATTTAATGTCTAAACAGGATGCAAAACCTAGATTGATATGGTGGATCTTATTGCTCCAAGAATTCAACATCACAATAAAGGATAAGAAAGGAGCCGAAAATATCGTTGCAGATCATCTTTCAAGATTAACGATAGAGACATTAATTGAAACTTCACCTATCAATGATTCTTTTCCTGATGAATTTTTATTTTCCATTGCTGCTGTACCTTGGTTTGCTAACATTGTAAATTTCCTTGCAATAGGAAAAATGCCACCTCATTGGAATGCTCAAGGCAAAAGAAAGTTTTTGACCGAGGTGAAAAATTTTTATTGGGATGACCCATATCTGTTCAAATATTGTCCGGACCAAATAATTAGAAGATGCATACCCGACAATGAGGTAAGTAGTGTCATTAATTTTTATCATTCCAAAGCATGTGGAGGACATTTTTCATCTAGAAAAACAGCCGTTAAAACCTTGCAATGTGGATTTTATTGGCTCACCCTATTTAAAGATGCACATGCATTTTGCAAAACTTGTGAAAATTGTCAAAAATTAGGATCCGTTTCAAAAAGAAACATGATGCCTTTGAATCTCATTCTTGTTGTTGAAATCTTTGACTGTTGGGGTATTGATTTTATGGGACCTTTTCCACCATCATTTGGTTTTGTGTACATTCTTGTTGCAATAGACTATGTTTCAAAATGGGTCGATGCAATTCCATGTTGAAACAATGATCACGAAACAGTTATCAAATTCTTGAAAGAGAATATCTTGTGTAGATTTGGAATTTCTCGAGCCATTATTAGTGATAGGGGTACACATTTCTGTAACAAACCATTTGAAACTTTAATAAAGAAATATGGAATAACCTATAAAATTTCTACACCTTATCACCCGCAAACAAGTGGACAAGTTGAATTAGCTAATAGGGAGATAAAACAGATCTTAGAAAAAACGGTTAACCCAAATCGTAAAGATTGGTCTTTAAGACTCAATGATGCACTTTGGGCTTACCAAACTGCTTTCAAAACATCATTAGGAATGTCTCCTTATAGATTAGTTTATGAAAAACCTTGTCACTTGCCTGTGAAAATTGAGCATAAAGCTTATTGGGCCATTAAAACATTTAACGCAAACTTGAATGATGCTTGCAAGTTACGTAAACTCCAACTGACTGAACTTGAAGAAATCAGGAATGAGGCTTATGAAAATTCTAAAATCTACAAAGAAAAAATGAAGCTTTTTCATGACAAATTCATTGTTAGAAAATCTTTTGAACCTTCACAAAAGGTTCTTTTGTATGATTCAACATTGCACCTGTTTCCTGGTAAACTTCGGTCTCCTTGGACTCGGCCTTTCATCGTTAAAAATGTTTCCCCTCATGGAGCAGTCGAAATTAAGAACCCAAAGAATGTTAATGTGTTTAAAGTTAATGGACAACGGTTAAAAATATTTTTTGAAAATTGTGACCAAAATGAAGTCCATTGCTTTAGTCGATCCTTTTTGAGGATTGATTTCTTCCTGTCAAGTGGTGGATATGGTACTTCGTGGCTTTTAAACACGGTTTTTCAGTTCCCTAAAAACTGTTGCTCACCTTGCATCCATTTTCTTTCCTTCTCTCTCATTTTCTTCACATGGATACCATTCTCTCAAAATTGCACAAACATTTTCCTTCTCTTCCTCAAAATGATTTGCTTAAAATTTACAAAGCTCGCCCAGACAGACTAAGGATGTTGATGTGTAAGGGTATGCCTACTGATGTAAGATGGTTAATTGAAGCCAAGGTTTGATTTTCTTATGAATTTTCAGATAATCTTGTTTCTCACATGCCAGGTGTGGGAAAAAGCTCTTACGCCAAAAAGGGAAGAGCGAAAAGGTTACAAGTTTGTCCCAAATATGCAAGATGGACTTGTAACCAGCGTTGCCGCTTCTTGAGATATTTGTCTAATAATCGAGAGGATAAACTACAGTTCATCAAGAATGGACTGGGTAGGGAGTCTTTGGATGATATCCGAATGACTCTTGAGATGCATTCTTGTGGACTTGTGCAGCGTGAAATTTTTAAATTGTGGATACAATTTCGAGATGAGCAGGAACGCTATAGTCTTGGGAATCTGATTCAAAACGACCCTATTTGCCAGTTTATAAGAAAACTGGATGGAAAGCATATCCCCAACTCATAAAAGGTGTTCAAGCCGTTTCTGGACGTAAAACTAGAGAAAGATGTGAGCCATAGTCATAACTACCTGTACATATGCATACGTGCCATCATTTTTTAATTTTAATGCCTTATAGCTATCATTTTTGAATTTGTATCTTTTGTTTGACTTATCGTGTCTTATTTCGTCATCTTTTTTTTATTTTCTATGCATAATTGTCAAATTTTTTAACAAGCAGCCGAGCTACCTATTTGGATGTCATCGTTAGCATACCTTTTTGCACTCCATAAATACCACATCTCTTGTTCTCTTTTTCACACATAGTTAGAGAGTTGCATAGACATGGAGGGAACTTCAAAACGTTGAATCCAAAGGATATGTGTATTCTGTGGATCTCGACCGGTAAAAGTGAGGAGTTTGTAGAAGCAGCAAATTATCTTGGTAGGCTACTGGCTGAAAGAAAGATTCATGTGGTTTATAGGGGAGGTAGCATCGGGTTAATGGGTTGTGTGTCAACAGCTGCACATGTAGGAGGTAGTCAAGTTTTAGAAGTTATTCCTAAAGCTTTGGCTGTAGAAAGCGTCGTTGAAAAAGCGGTTGGGAAGGAGTTACAGGTCTCCTCTATGCATGAACGCATGGCACATATGCTTATCAATTCAGACGCCTTTATTGCTTTACCAGGTGGCTTTGGTACTCTTGAAGAAATTTTTCAAATTGCCTTTTGGGCCTAACTGAATCTCCATCAAAAACCCATAGGTTTGTTGAATGTCAAAAATTTCTTTGATCCTTTAATAAGTTTTGTTGATGCAGCTGTGGAACAAAATTTTATCCCTCATTCGGTGAGAAAGATCCTTGTTTCTGCCACTTCTACTGGTGAGCTACTTGACAAATTACAAGCAGTTGAGTATGAACCTGACCCAGCTAGTACTCAAATTAATTGGTCAGGAGGGCAAAACAAACAGTGCAAATTGGATCTGAATCTCAATTTGTAATTTTTTCTTGTCTTTTATTTCATTTTATTTTTAGCATTTTATTTTATGAGTCTTTCAGTTAATCTCTCTCGAATAACAGAAGCTTCAAGTAATGTCTCATATACTTTATCTCTCTACATTTAAACATTGAGGACAATGTTTCATTTGGTTGGGGGGGAAGGATAGTAGACATAAGTGTGTTTTAAATTTTCTTGCCAAAAAAAAAAAGAGTTAGTAATTAGATTCAGAGTGCGGTGTAAGGAGTTCAAATCCTCTTGAGACGCATTCTGGGTCAGGAATGGCAGAGTAGGGAGGGCTAGTTTGAACTCTTGAAACACACTCTAACCAATTTTTCATTTTGTTTTGATTTTGCATTTTTTTTAGGACTCATTTTAGTTAACTTGATATTATTTAGTTTTGATTTTTGAATTTTATAACAAGGAGGTTTTATTCATTTTAATTTGAATTATGGGAAAATTGAGAAAATAAACAAAATTAGGGGGTCTCTTTGAAAAATAGAAACATCCTGAAAAATTTTCATGCCATAGACACTTTCTTGACAAAAAGACCTAATTACCCTTATGTATTCAATTTTTTCCAAATGTTTATTTCTCTCTCTTCGAATGACCGAAACCCATCTCCCTCTTTACAGATTCGATTTAATTTCTAGAGAATTTGAATTCGAGATTTGAGTTTCTGAAGGATTTGTAAACTTATTTAAGGAAATCAAGTGTTATTTTTTCTCAAAGGCTTATTTCTCTCTCTTCGAACGACCGAAACCCATCTCCCTCCTTACAGATTTGATTTAATTTCTAGAGAATTTGAATTCGAGCTTTTAATTTCTTTTTAGTCCCTATAGTTTGTAATTTGACAATTTCATCCCCGAAAAGAGTTGTGCCTGATACAAGTATACTTTCAAAGGGTATTTGAGTCTTTTTGTCAAGAAAGTGTCTATGGCATGAAAATTTTTCAGGATGTGTCTATTTTTCAAAGAGACCCCCTAATTTTGTCTATTTTCTCAATTTTCCTTGAATTATTCATATCTATGAACTCTCACAACCTTATTATTTAATAAACTGTGTGCTTATGTACTCGTTAAGCAAGTATTCATAAACCTTTCTTCACATACACACATACCTTGATGCATGATTGTGGGTGACGAAATGAAATGTTGCAATATTTGAGTTCTTTTGTTTTGTTTAGGATAACAACAAAAGGAAGGGGAAAGTAAAAAAAAAGTGAAAAAAAGAGAGCAATTGTGGATAAGTTTGGTCTCATAGCCTCCTTAATTCGAGCAATTAAGCCCGAGGGGTGCCTCAACACCTAATACCCTAGGACCAACTGGTTTGGGAGCTATTGGCCCAAAGCTCGCTACATGGATTAAGGAGAAAGCTTAATGGGATTGAACATTGCACTATCCACAAGTTTCTAAGCAAAAATAAAGCATCGACAACCCGAGTCGTTAAGCTCGTAGAGGTGTCTTAACACCTAATGCCCTAAGGCCAACTGGTCTGAGAGTCATTAGCCTAAGGCTCACTACATGGGTTAAAGATGCATTCTTCCAAAAAAAAAAGAAAAAGAAAGAAAATATATATATATATATATATAATGAATGAATCCCCCCTACCTAAGGTTGTTAGCCTTAACAAATATTAGAATCGATATGGCTTCTTTCTAATAAGCCCCATAGTCATGTGTCGACTGAGCACAAAAAGAAGATTTATTGATATCTTGACTGAATGGTACAATAGTCATTAAAAAAAATCGGTTGAGAATTTGTTTATTTGGATAAAATCAAAGAGAGTGCAATAATGATCACCTTGGATGTAAAATTCTATAAATCACTTCTAAATAATAACGCTTTAATTGTTAGGGACTAGCAATAAGCTGGTTGGGGGGTGTGATGAACACTTAAATATGTATGTGTAATAAGAGCTTAATTTATCATATTGCATTAATAGTGCCATTAAATTCCTCAACTTAAGCATATTTGTAGTCTTTGCATATTTGGAATTAACTTTCTCTTAATTTTGGTTTTGGTGTAGGTTTGATAAAATGGACACAAATTTCTATTTATAGATCAGAATGATGCAAATCTTAATGTTTTGGAAAGCTTATTCAATTATCTACACGATTGTATTTCACAAGTATCATCAAATTCGGGCTCTTAGTGGACCAAAATTAGGTTTGAAGTGAACCCATCTACAGTTCGACCCAGCCTGACCATGCCTCAATATTTTGATCATATCTCTCAAAATACGTATCCAAATTGTACAAATCAATATGTTCTAGAAAACTGAGAGAAACATCTACAACTTTTATGAAGACATGTGATTAAAATGCTCAATAATTCAATGTCAAAATCGGTGGTCAAAGTGGTGCACCTAATGATCCCAATTGTCAAAGTTAGTTCACCTAATATTTAACAATTATTCCTTTGTAATTTGACAAGTTTGCCCCTAAATGTATCTATAAATAGAGGCGCCTTGTGACCCATTAGGGCATCTTGGCTTTGGCTGGAATATCTTGGCCTTGGCTGGGATCTCTTGTTATTGTGTTTTTCTCTTGTGTTTTTATGTTATTAGTAAATCTTCTTTTTCTTATATTTTGTTTTCTTTCTTTTATAATGTCTTGCTAAATTCTCTTTTGCTAAAGTGAAAGGGTGAAACCCTTGATATGAGAGTAAGGATTCTCTAACCCTTTAATATGTGCTTAATAATCATAATCTTGTGTTGTTTATGTGATTTATATTTATTTCTCTAATCAATCTTGACACCACTTGTAAAGTAGAGGTCTTAATCCATTGTCGACAATCTTTGGCGCATCAAATGCTTGGATCCTTTATAGATGTCGTATGGTTCTTCCTTACCGATATGAATCTAGTTAGAAACCTTGATTTGTTGTAGACATATGGAGATTGGCACATTGGATGCTTGAACCCATTTACAAGAAGTGGTATAAATATTGGTAACGAAGCAAATATAATTCATATAACAAAAACTGGTTGTTTATCCTTATTTGAAATATCAAGGGCAGATCCCCTAACCTTAGCTTTCATTATTATTGTGTTAATTTCTCTTGTGTGATTCTCATTTATCGTTTACGAACTTGTTCTTACTTATATTTGTTGATTTTATTCGTTCATCTCTTTGAATCATCCATATCATATTTGCTTACTTAATAGTTTGTAGCACTAAAATTCCCTTCCTCGTGGATCAACCCCGGTCTCACCAAGTTTTTTACTTCGACACTCCTATACTTGGGAGGCAATCCTTTTTCGGATGTGTCAATATTCACATATTTGAAAGAAAAAAACGAAAAAAGAGGAAAATTTGAGAGGGAAAAGAAAAAATTACACTTTCACATACTTGTCAAACTTTTATAAAAATTTGATATATATGTGATTGAATAAGACAAAAAGTGACAAATAAGATGAATTGATAGGTTTGACTTTTAAGACATGGTTAAATTTCTCACTTCTTTTAAAAACTGCCAAATAAAAAAATCGTGAAGTGACTAATATGCAAAAAATTCTTGTAGTGGTTGGATAGGTGTTAACTGCTATCGAGAGATAGAAAGTAGTTAAGAAAGAGGCAAAGAAAAGCAAGAAGATGGCTATCAGCGAAGCTAAGAAGAATGCCAGTGTTCGCAATATCTTCATGGAACAAAAGCTAATGGAGAAAGATAGTGTCGAGAGGTAGGAAGAAATTGATAGCCAAATGTACTTGGCTTGTCAAAAGAGCCTGGCAGATGTTGATTTCTATCGGTGAAATGCCTTGTCTTTCTGTCGATGGATTATGAAAGACTTATTTCAATACTAATTTCCATAAAACAGTTATATCTCAAGCTTGAGTATGTTTTACTTAATTTCATTTTCTGTAAGTCATTTAGGATTGTATTATACATTAATTGCAAGTACTTATATTTAATTTTTGTGACAATATTTATCTTAATACAAATTCGTACATTCATTATATATTATGTATTCTAAGATAATTTATATAGTAGTGTATGATTAAAAATGAACAAGTATTACAAATTAATAAAGAAGTGGGTATTTAATTATAAATATAATATTTTTCTGTATTGAATAAATGGCGCATGTTGCCAAAACTTCTCAGTCTTAAGTTCTATAGCAACGCGCGAGGTGTGTTGCCATTGAGATCTACAGCAACATGCATTGTGCGTTGTTGAAACCATATTACTCTTTGTCTTTTCGCAACGCACATTGCGAATTGCTATTGAGGTCTATAGCAACGAGTATTACGTGTTGTTGAATCAATATTGTTCTATGTCTTTTACCAACACGTATTGCATGTTGCCAAAAAAAATTTTGCAATATGCAGAACTGCTTTTCGCAACATGGATGTGTGCGATGCATAAAGTCAAGGACTTTTCACAGTAGTATGAACAGCAACGCACACTTGCACGTTGCGAAAACGCTATAGCAACGCAAAATGCGCGTTACCATAGCCCATTTTTCTTGTAGTGATTGTAAGGTTTGAGATGGGGAAAACAAGCATATTCGAAGACTTTCAAGAGTTTACAATTTTGAGAGGTATAAAAAAGTTGTTCATATGGTGAAATATTGTTTAACACTATTGTTTGCAATCTGTTAAGAGGAAAAAATGTTTTGTGGAATGAATGCCACCAATATATAAGGGGAAAAGAAGCCTGAGCTGAGAGAGAAAAACCAATTTCTATAATAGACCTATGTCTTCTCTCAATAGCACCATTTTGTTGATATGTATGGACGAGGTGTCTAAAAATGATGCCTAGCTCATTCAGCATAGACTTAAGCGACCTAAATTCACGACCGCAATCTATTTGAATACATTTGAACTTAGCATTAAATTGTCTTTCAACCATTTGTAAAAACTGAGGAAAAATAAAAGCAACTTCTGATTTTGTATCCAAAGGATAAATCCAGCTATATCTACTAAAGGCATCCACAAACAACAAGTAATATTGATATCCATCAAAAGACTGTATTGGAGTTGGTCCCCATACATCAACATGAACAACTTTTTAAGGAGAAGACACTTTATTATTTGAACATGGATAAGTAGCATGACAGCCAAGTTTACATGTTTCAACAAAAAATTATTCAATTTACTAGAAAACAGCTTAGTTTGTTTAGCCACATGAGAAAGAACATGAACATTAGGATGTCCTAAGCACCTATGCCAAGTAATAGGAGAAGAATCACTCACAGAATTAGCAACTAAACATGTCAACATAGAAATAGAATGACTACCTGAAGTGTTTATAACCTTATGTTTAGTATCTCCCAATAGCGAAGTTGAAGTAGCTGAAACTTCATGCGAAAGTAATAACCTGTAAGCCACTCTCAAGCTTGTCTTGCAAAAGGATAGTCCTTGTGCTTTTGTCCTTAATAAGACAAAAACATGAATGAAATTCCATAAAAATATTATTGCCAATGGATAATTTTGAGATCCTCAGCAAATTCTTTGCGATTTGTTGTACATGCAAAATTTTATGTAAAACTAAGGACTTGGAAGAATTCAAACAAGGTAAATAGGCTCTACCAAAATTCAGTATAGGCAAAGAATTACCATTGCCAACCTGCACATTATGAGTACCATTATACTGTTCTTTGATTTCCAAATTATTAAGATCATTAGTCATATTATATGTTGCTCCTGTGTGAAGGTACCAATTGTTGTCAACAACAGTTGCAAGTGAACCTATGAATGCTTGAGCATTTCCTTGGTTAATCTGCTGTGAATTAGCAGCTTGATGTTGTCCAGAAACATTTAGATCTATGAAAAGTTACATCAAATTGATCATAGCATTTAAGTGCCACATGTCCAACTTTTCCACACAATTGGCAAATTGGTTTGTTAGAGCCATTTCTTCCACCATTATTTGTTGTACTAATACCAGTAAACCTACCCCCTTGTCCTCTATCTCCTCTAGCTCTTCCTCAAGCATTCTAATTAACAGGAGGCCTAGTATACTGAGAAAAATGATTAAGATTGTTAAACTGATTTGCTCTCCTGGCTACATTGGCACTATGCACCACATTAACCATTTGAACTGCAACATGTTGAGCTAGTCTCAGTTCATAACATTGTGGTTGAAACTGAGCTTCTTCCAGTGAAAAAAAGCCAACTCAGGATGTAATATTAACCACGATTATATCATAACCAGGTCCTAGCCTATCTAAAATGTGAAGAAGATCTAAATCACTTATTTCAGTTCTAGTAGCATGTAAAGTGTCAGCAATTTCTTTCATTTTAAGAAAGTAATCACTGATATACATTAATCATTTTTTGTGGTCTGAAGTTGATATTTTAAGTGCATAGATCCAGCTCTTAAATCTGTTGAAACTATTTTTCTAAAGTTTGCCAAACACTTAAGGAAGATTGACATCAAATCACATATCCATACATTCCTTCAGATATAAAAGATAAGAGACATCTTAGAAAGAATTTGTTAATTCTCACACAATATAATTTGGATTAGTTTGTTTAATGATCTCAGTAGTATTACTAGAGTTAGTAACTATTACAGGTAAAATGTAAGAAAGACAAGGCTTATCTCCTATTATGTAGCTATCGAGATAATAATCTCCAAGTGTTGGAAGCACTTGTGATCTCCAAAATCCATATCACTCTTGCTAAGCTTGATTGTGATTGAAGGCAAAACTAAAGCAGATAACTATGGAAGCTGATGAAGGAGATCCAGATCTAGAAGACAAAGAAGAGTTAGCTCCTTCATGATTGTTGAGGCTTCGAGAAGGATTAGCAGTAGCTGTTGGTTGAGCTTCAAATGTTTGGTTACCAGGAAAATTAAAGTTTCTCAAAAAGTTTGTATCATGAAGAAAGTTGTTATGATGAGTGGCCATGATATGTGATCGAGTGGCTCTAATACCAACTTAGAAAACTAAAAACAAAGAGGAGATGAATTTTCTAGAGAGAATTCTTATGTTCATTAATTGATAGAAGATACAATCTATGCTTTTATATATTCAAGAGTGTTCTATAACTGACTTCTTGTGCTTAGCTAAAGCTCTAACAAACTCATTAGCTGAGCTGGTAACCAAGCTTACACTATACTCTTAAGTAACTAACGGAATATTTAACATGACTTACACTCTACACCAGTATAGTAAACACTTCCTTAACAATTACTAACTCTATTACTCTATCATCTTTCCTTATTTAAGGAATAAAATTTTTTTATATTCACTCTCAAAGGTAGGGGTGAGAATTTTCGACATGACCCGCAAAATCGACATGACACGACACGACACGACATGGAAATTAGCAGATTTTGATTTATCTTAATTGTGTTTGGGTCGTGTTCGGGTTGAAAATTTCAACCCGTTTAATAATTGGGTCGATTTCTTCTTGTCATTCTCCTTGTTAAACTTCCTGAACTTGTCTTCGTTTGAGTTTGATGGCTTTCCTGGATTCTTTTTCCTCAAATTTCTTTTCATGAACTTGACATAATTTCTTGTTAGAAAAGCAATCTGTTTAGAATCAGTTTCATCAAGCTCATCATTACTTTCCTCATCAGATTTTTTAGTTTTAAAATTGAATGCAATGCTTTTTCCTTATTGCTTCCTAGTACTCTGATTTATTTCAAAGTTTTGGAGAATGCCAATCAGTTTATCAATCCTCATCTTATCAGTGTTTTTAACTTCCTTAATGGCTGAAATTTTAGATTGAAATTTATCTAGGACAGACCTAATTATTTTGCTAATAATGTCTGCATCAGTGAAAGTTTTTCCAAGCATGTATGCAAAATTTGTGATGTGACATATCTTACAGTAAAACTCAGAAATTGACTCATCCTCATGCATCATCAAATTTTCAAATTGAGAATTTAGTCTCATCAATTTAGATCTTTTAACAGATGCGGTACCTTCATGTTTTACCTCAAGTATGTCCCATGCTTCTTTGGCCACTTTGCATCTAGAAATCTGTCCGAAATTGTTTAAGTCCACTGCAGCAAAAATTGCATTAAGAGCCTTTGAATTCCAGCTGGAAAATCGATATTCTTCATCAGTCCATTCATCCTTAGGTTAGGGTTCGGAATCACCAAAAGCATTCAACTTTGTTGGCGGTATCCATCCTTTAAGCACACTGGTCCATGCCTTGTCATCAAGAGATTTGATATACATCATCATTCTTACCTTCCAATATGGGTAGTTACCATCATCAAGAATAGATGGTTGTGTTCCGGATCCTCCATTACGAAGAAACTTCATTCTTCCAGATCAACCTGATCGTTTTCTTCACTTGTCTATCAACGAACCTGCTCTGATACCAATTGTAAGTTCTGGAAGTATGCAGTTATACGAATTATAACAGTAAACTGTAATGTAAATCGGCACAGGAGGATTTTACGTGGTTCAGTTATAAAACCTATATCCACGAACAGCTATAGAGCTGCAATTCACTAAGTTCTTGTTTGTACAATCTTTAGGATCTTTTACAGTGCTGACTCACTCTCACACATTGACCTAATCTTTGTAAAACAAAATCCCGCTAAGATCTTAAACTCTAGTGACACTGCCCACTCTCTGTCGCAGATAACTTAACAACACACTGTTAAGTTATACATAACAATGACGTCGGACACTGAATTACATAAACACTTAACCCTCAAGTTCTCTCAAGTGTCTACTAATTCACACAGATCTAATCAACAATTCATGTATGATTACAACCTCTCATACATGAATCAAAGGCTCAAAGAATCAAATCAATGAAGCATTCCAATTTGCGTTGAAGCTCTCCTCCTTTATTGTTGGAATGCTGAAACCAAAACTCACACAACACACCACCTTTTTCATTATGAAAATGTAATAGTATATAGAGTGGTATGCCTGGACAAACTCTCCTTAGAATCCTGTAAAAATTCTAATCAAAATCATATTATGATAAGGAGAAATATAATAGGAAGAGATATAATTAAACTCCTAAAGGAATTACGACACAAATAAATATTCTCCTGTTTTAATTAAGATACAAGATACTATATTCTAATCTAAGGAGATATTTATTATAAGCCAAATACTTCCTATAATATTCTTCTACAAACAATTAAATAGGAATCAAAATAATATTCTTGTTTTATTATAAGTTGGACAAAATTCATCATGTGCATGGCACATGCACGTTGACACCAACAGACCCATTTATTATTCGTGTTCATATATCGTGTCGTGTCACCCGTTTAATAATCGGATCGTGTTCGGGTTAAGTCTTCTTGACATGAATAATAAAACGGTCAAGTTCGGGTTGGACTAATCTTTGTCATGTCATAGCTCGACACAACACGAACACGACCTACGAACCCAAATTCCCACCCCTCCTCAAAAGTGTAACCAGAAAATTTTCGTTGGGTGAGCTAAACTTTTTTCATTAATATTTAGTTTTTAAAGAAATTTTGTTATAAAATAAAGTTTACATATACAAGAAATGTATCAGATAAAAAGATAAATTATTTTTATTTATATATTAAATTAAATTTTTAGATGAGAAAGAGAATAGTGATTGAGAGTTATAATTTAGTAATTGAGATTTAGGTGTGATTATATTTTATAACAAAATAATAAAAAGAGAATAAATATCATGTAAAGAATAATTTCATGTTAGATGTGTTATAAGATTTAAAATAAATTTTTGCCATATAAAATTTGTTTTTTCTTAAGTTTGGGTGGATTATAAAAATATAAATTTTGTTTTGAAATAAAGGTGTAATGGTAATAATTTGAAACTTATATATCAAACTAACATTTTTTCCCTGTTTACTCTTTCCCTTTTTTTTTTGGCCCTTTACGCATCAGTTTGTATTCAAGCTATATATAAATTTTGTAAGTTGAATATCGATATATTGTTATAGCCTAAAAAAAAAAAACCGAAGTATCGGTACCTATTTCTATTATAGTTGAATTCATAACCGAATATCCAAAGTGATGAATTCTTAAAATTAAAAATTAAATAAACCGAATTTTTTCCAATACTTTTTTTCTGATGACTCGGCCAATTTTAGTCAAACAGAAGAGAAAGCATACTTTTTTGGCGGCAAATCACCATTCCGAATATATAAGGGTCCCACTAGAGGTGAGAGGGGTCAGTGATTAGGCCACGCAACTAGACCTGGGGCCCATCCGAGTAAATTGAAACCTCCATATACTCGCCACGTGTTAGATCCATGAAGCGCTTTGGTTTGGTCCTGAGTTGGGATTGATGCCAACCGGAGAGAGAGAGAGATCACATCAATTGATTAACGAAAACGACAGGCCGTATTTGGTCCAGGCATCTCTTCATAGTCTCATCCTAACTTTTCTATCTGCAGCAATTTGCAATAAGTGAAATGACAACACTGCCCTTTTAGTTTCATTCTCCTTCTTAGCTTTCTTTCCCCAACCGATTTTTATTGTTATTACTATCAATTTTCTTTTGCTTTTTTAGACTTTACAAAAATTGTTTGTTTTAAGACCTATTAAAGAAAGTTTTTAAGGGAGTCTTAGATGTATGCTCTTAAAGTATATATTAACATTCCGAAAACTTTGTAATTTTCTTTAAAGGCTCGCTCATTCTTAGATTTCTTTAACTTACCAATTATTATTATCATTACCATCAACCTTTTTCATTTTGGACATTTTGCAAAAATATAAGCAACTTTTAGGTTTTAAAAATCATTAGAGGCATTTTTTTATAATTGTCTTAACGTGGGTTCGTAAAACATAGTTTAACAACTTAAAGACTCTGCAATGTCCGTAACAAAAATTGAGTATTTTCATTTTAGAAAATTATTTTTGCATTGGATTCAATGAATTAATTAATAAATTCTTCTTCTGAATTTTTTTAATTATTAAATATAATATTATGTTATTTTTATAATAAAATACACAAATTTCAAGATATTATTATTAACATGTTACCATATATAACACAATATTCCGTTCTTCTAAATCATAAAAATGATCATAAAGGTGTATGTCAAAAATCCTAATAATATATTCCAAGCTTTCATAAACTTTACCATGAATCTTGTGAAAGCTTTCTACTTGCTTTCAAATGAGAAATATCTTTTTTTTTTTTTTTGCTATATATAGTTTCCATCGATATTTTTTTGGTAGACTTTCTTGAGCTAACTCTTTTCGTTCTAATTGTAGTCTAGAATTATGTTATACGTCATTTCACATGTATTTCATCATTGTTTTAATCAATAATTTCCTAATTACAACTTGCAGATATACGAATTTAAGATTTATGATCTTAGCAGTTAGATGAATTGATCAAACTAGTGGACCTTAATTTAAGCTTTTAGCTTGAAAACTACACTAAAATGCAAATATGATCCCAAATTAACTAGTCAAAACTCCTAGGAACCTAAATATATAAGTATCAATTTGAACACATTCATCTCAAATAATTATGGAGTTGCTTACGATTCCAAGTAATCTCCTACGTCATTAAGGACAAGATTTTTCCATTGTGGTTTCATCTACATCAAATAAAATTGCATGTAATAATCCTCAATTTTGGTTTATTATTTTCTCAAAATATTTAGCCAGATAAACTTCCCTTTAACATTCCTCACTAAGGTTTATATATAATACTTATAATTAACCAAAAACACAAGACAATATACACACAGTGTTTCTCTTATATAGATACTATATCTAATGTATTTTGATATTAGGAATATTGAAGAAGATAGAAAAAATATGCACATTTGATTTTTCTTATAATAGTAGGATAACTTGGCCCCCTATAATTATTAATCAATAAGAACTTCGTATTTTTAATATTAGATGAATAATATTATCTATACAATTCATTTATAATTTATCCTCTTTACAATCTGAGTTGACAAAATTTCACTAAAAATATAATTATTATATCATTGATTATAAATTTTTTTATTAATTTTTTTTCTCTTCCAATAAATATTTATCGATTTAGGTTGTAAGAGATTGACAATAAATTTGATTGTATAAGTATTATTATTGATATTAGATATAATAACAAAATATATGTAAACATATCAAAAACAACACTTGAAACATCAAAAAGACTTTACACTTAAATTACATTTAACGTTCCAATATTTTCGAGTTTTAATTAACATGAAACTTAATTGGATAGATACTTTTGTAACTTCACTCTTTACAAGTAGAAACAAAAACTTCTCATAGTCAAATGATATTGATATAGTAACAATGAAATAAATATTTAATATATCAAAAAGGAATTACACGAAACATCGAGAGATTTCTACAATTTAACTATATTGAACATTCCGATTTTCAAGTATCCCATAACACGTAACTCAGATAGATAGATACGGGAAAATCGAAATCCTACAAAATATACGGTTGGTAGAGGTTATAGTGGTAATTGAAGATGAAAAATCCAGAATTTCCTTGAAATCCGCAACACAAAAAGGTAATTACAAGTGTTTGTGTCTTCAAAATTTCAGCTAAAAAAATAAAAAATAAAAAAACTGAAATGCTTACATAATACACACGCAGGAAGAAATAGCCAATAGCCAACTGCCAACCTCCATAAACCAGCGGCTCTCCCATATTCGTTAAGGCTATTTTTAGTTCTTTCCAGCTAAATTTGCTCACTCCATTTCCCTTCTTTGCCTTCCCTCTCTTCCCTTTTTTCAACTTTTCATTCCATCCGGAAAAACGAACTCTTTTGCTTGTTCTTTCACTTGGTTCGTTTTTCTTTGATTGAATAAGCAAAAAAATAAAATTAAGAAAATAGGTTGAGTTAATGGCGGGTGAAGCTGGTGCTGGCAGTGGTGGTGGTGGAGGGAGCGAAACGTCACCCGTGACCTCGCCAAAGAACAGGGTCAAGTTCTTATGCAGCCATGGCGGGAAAATATTGCCCAGATCAGTCGATGGTCTCCTCAAGTACGTGGGCGGCGAGACACGTGTCGTTGCTGTGCCTCGTGACGTCAATATCTCCGGTAAACTTATTATAAAACTTCCTTTTTTTTTCTGTTTGTTTTGCGTTTGAGCTTCCCGAGAATGCTATGCTACCTGATTTATTCCGGTAACATTACTGGTTAATGTACCGTTGTTTACACTGGAATATTTATGTCCGTCCGGTTTATTAACAGTTTAACAACAAATTATTACTTTGCAATGCATGACTGATAATTGGCTCGGTAACATTACTGGACTGGTAACACAGTGTTCTTTATAGCTGAGTATTGTGAGAAAATTACAGTGTCGTTACCGGTGATAAAAGGGTTTCCGCAAAAGTGAAAGATATAATGGCTGACATTGTTTAAATCTTAACAAGTTATGATAGTTTATTTGTATGGAATACTCAATAGATGATTGGTATCTATTGGTCTTGATAATGTTATTAGAGTTATGGTGTTAGCACATTATTTGGAAATATGGTTTTTATGTTTTTGTTTGTTTTCTATATTTCATATTTCTGTTATTTTATTGTTAAAGTTTGGGCAATTCTAGCTAGTTTAGATAATTGGTGGTTGGTTCAAAGGTGGTGAGACCATCGTTTAATGAAGGTGAGTTAGGTGAGACATGATATAGATGTGGGTGAATCGTATTCGGTTAGTGACAGTTCCTTGTATGGTGTTTATATGTGGAAATGGACGGTTTTTTATTTCATCAATATAAAAAATGGAGAGTTCTGTTTTTATGCTGCCTATGAGTCAAATATGAGTTTACGAGTATTGGGTTGGAAGATATTGAAAAGGCTAAAATTCAATTTGATTAAATGATATATTGCAAACGACTGAACATGAGGATAGGATGTTGCTGAATTCGAAGTTGATGGTTGGGTTGACGAACGTAAATACTTCTTTTGATTCAATCTTTTCAACGGAGGCAAGAGAGGATGTACAGAGTCTTAACTTGCTAAAGTTTACGCTCAAGTTGACAAATCATAAAAAGAAAAGGGTAATTGAGTATAGGATTATTGGTTAAGGAGTAATTCGGAGTCAGTTTGATTACCGATCATAATCATAATAGGTGGAAGACCAACTAGGTGGGAAGTAAGGAATTTTAGCCCTACAATCCATTTTTCTTAGTATGTTGATGAACATACATCATGACTGGGATGCGATTCAATTCTGACAATCATTGTCTATTCAATGGTTGAATTGAGGGGATTTAGTGATTGTGTTATGCTAAAATTGCATGGATGAGATGTCATTACCAGAGGATCAAATAAGTCCGACTAGCACAAGCATAACATGATTAGAGACAAAAATGATATCACATCCGGTACTATATAAACACACGTCAAGTTTCATGTTATATTGGAACTACATTTGAAATGTTCAGTGATGAGGAACTAAGATGATTGTCTGGACTGTTCAGTATTGTAATAACTGTTTTTGGGGGTTGTTTGTGCTGTAAGCTCTGGACTCTCATCTAGAGTTTTATCTCTTTTTGATTAGGGAGAATTTTACTGGACTACAGAGGAGTTAGAATAGATGTGTAGTTTAGGCGTTGATAAAAGCTCTGGTTTTTGGTTAACGATGGAGTTTTTTACTCATCTGATATTGCAGAGGTTCCAAAGGCCTGATTGGCAATGTGGCATAAGTTTTGTCGAGCAGTTAAGTTGTCAACATCATAATTTACCTAATTTTTAGGAGTGCAAAGGAAAACCATTGAGTACCATTTCCCAGGTCTACTCTTTCTGTCTGACAAATTATTAGTGGTTTCTTGGTCGTGGTAGATTCTTTTTTCTCATGTTCAGTTATCTTTGTCACAACAACTTTTGCATCATAATTCCATTTTGTATCCCTGTTTGTAATAAAGCAGAGCTAATGAAGAAGCTTAGCACAATGTATGAGGGGGACATGGTTCTCAAATACCAGTTGATACCTGAGGATCTTGAGTCCTTGGTGTCTGTTAGAACCGATGAGGATCTCAAGCACATGCTCGAAGAATATGATCGTCATGAAGTTGAAGGCAATCCAAAGCTCCGGGCCTTCTTGTTCCCCTCCAACCCTGTCATACATGAGAACCAAGCAACCCCTGTTGACCCGCAAGCTGTAGAACAACGCTACATTGATGCAGTCAATGGTATAGTTCGTTCTCCTTCTAGTTGGAAACTCTCTCCCATCAACGCTAGTCGTTCGCCCCTCAGCGTTTCCTCTGCTTGCTCTTCACCAAAATCCAATTCCCCTGACGGTGTGGCTGTTGAGACTCTTCCACCTGAACTCATTTTCATGGATGGATACCAGAACAGCCGACTTCCTATGCACAGAGTTCAAAGCACCCCTAGTCTTTGCAGTTACAATGGACTTGTTCACCAAAGCAATAATGGCTGCACCCACCATTTTTACCAGCATCCCCATCATCTCTACCAGAGTCCCCAGCACCACCTCCATTTGCAAGCTCACAGATCACCTCCTCTGCCGTTGACACAATCACCTCCTGCTGTGCCGTTGGGGCAAACTGAGTTCGCCAGAGCTCCTCCGATGGGTCATGGTCAACAGCATCCCATCTACTCTAGAAGCCACTCAACAAATAGAAGCCTTCTGAGATTGGGAAGCTGCAACAAGTATGCATGCTGTGATGAGCCACTTTACGGGATTAAAAGGCCTAGTAATAATATAGCTGGCAGCCTTCCCCACAGTCCAAAGAAAAGCAATATGCAGGAGAAAAAGGAATCAATTGAACACGTGGATCAGCTAAGTGGATGATCCCTGTGCTTTGCTCAATACATAATTTGTTTCTCTTGTTCTATTGTGCTGTAAATGGCTGTCGGTGAATTTTATAGGTCTATGGATATCATGTGTACAAAGAATCACAGATGTACAGAATGAAATATACTGGAGACAGGACTTTAGATAAAGTTTCAAAGTTCAGCTTTGTGCGCTATACATATGACACTTTTGCTTTGTCAAGAAGGTTCATGCATGGTGAATCCCACTCACGAATAAGATAAGCATTTAACGCGTAAATGGAAAAACAGCACCCTAATTCTGAGGCAAAACAAAGACTCGAAATGATGTTGCCCAGTGCAAAACAAAGATCTCTAAATATAATTTCGTATTTACTTTAATAGATGATACGAACCGAGGAGAGCTGTTCAAACCCACGATACCGACCCATCCTGAAATCCAAGTTTTGCCACGTGAACCGGAGCCCTAAGAGCAGTTCACATGAGCCGCAATAATTTACGGGGTTTGTATCTTGTGTTATGATACTATTTATTTTACCACCGTCGTATACGTAAAAGAAATTAAATGATCGGTAATACAATGATATCGAACCATCTGTTACATTGGCGATTAAAAAACATTTTTAACTTTACACTAATTATTATCCATAAGCAAACATATGACTGTTATATTTCGAAATCAATCAATTAGGAGTTGGCTACCTTAGTCAAAATACAAATCTGTAGTGTCAGACACCAAAATAAAATAATAATAATAATAAAAAGAAAAAGAAAACCAAAAAACACAAAACGAGCTTATAACGCATGGAATATTTTCATGGAGAATTTTCATAATTCTAAATCTAGAGAAAAAAAAAAAAAAACACCTTAAACAAACGAAGAGGGCTTTTATTGCCCGGCATACCACTATTGAGAACCTAATTTTTTCCATCGTTTTGTCCTCTATATTTCTAAAACCAATTTTAAATCCATCCTCTGCGACAAAAATGTTTGGAAATAAAATCTCAACTAAATCACAACCAGCCCCTGCAAAATCAACTTCTTATACACATTTCCCGTAAATAAGATTAAGGGAAGGACTGGCCGCTTCTCACTTGCTGTCTGTGAAATCAGCATCAATGACATCGCCGTCAGGTCCCTTGTTTGATGAATCCGAAGGGCCTGCTTCAGCCCCAGGTGCAGGACCAGCACCAGGTGCAGGGCCAGCACCAGGTTGGTTGTAGAGGGATTGGCCAAGCTGCATGACTTCTTGGTTAAGAGCAGCCATGGCATCTTTCATTGATTGGGTAGAGCCTTCTGCAATTGCATCCTTTAGTTCTTTTAGTTTTGCCTCAACCTTCTCCTTAACCGCACCTGGAACCTTGTCTCCTAACTCCTTGAGTTGCTTCTCTGTCTGGTAGACAACAGAATCAGCCTGGTTCTTTGTATCTATGGCGTCTCTCTTCTCCTTATCTTCCTTGGCGAACTTCTCTGCTTCTTTAACCATTCTGTCAACCTACAATTTTCATTCAGATATTTCGTCAGCACCACTCAACCACGAGTATTGTAAACCAGCTTTACTATTTATATATGTAATATTTTCTACAAAATATTAATTGCAGTTCACAGTAAGGGTCATAGGTTGATGTCATTCAAGTATAACTTAATACAGATATTTAACAGGAACAAACATGAAAACGGCCTGAAGCACCAGTACTCAATTACTTAAAAAATCAACTCTTAACGCTAAACACAGCATAAAATAAAATAAACACGAAACAAAAACATAGGGGTGGGCTCAGACAGTAATTTGTTACAAGCCAAAACATCCAAAGGCGGATTAAGATGCAGCCTTACCCAAAGTAATTTAAATCAAATACTGATTAACTAGAGTATCAAAGTTACCTCATCACTTGGCAAGGTGCTAGCACCAGTAATGGTGATATCTTGTCTCTTCCCTGTTCCTTTATCCACAGCAGTGACAGAGAGAATACCATTTGCATCAATGTCAAATTTTACTTCGATCTGTGGAACTCCACGAGGTGCCGGAGGAATACCATCAAGGCGGAAGCTGCCAAGGGATTTGTTATCTCTAACAAACTCTCTTTCTCCTTGAAGAACATTAATTTCAACACTAGTTTGCCCATCAGCAGCAGTTGAGAACACCTCTGATTTCGAGGTGGGTAGAGTAGTATTTCTGGGAATGATCTTCGTCATGACACCTCCAAGAGTTTCCAGTCCAAGTGATAAAGGGGTAACATCCAAGAGCACGATGTCACTGACATCTCCAGCAAGAACACCAGCCTAGAAAAAAAAATGAACAGATTGAGAATATATATTGCAAGTTGCAGATCTAGAATAGAACAAAAAATTATAAATCGATATTTATGCTTGAATTGTTCTCATGTGTACCCTGATATAAAAATCAGATTTTATCTAAATGCCCATCACAATTCTACATCAGCAAAAGTCACAAAGATAAAAAAATGGTGAAAATGTTTAAGGTGGGACAACGCCAACCTGGACTGCAGCACCCAGGGCAACAACTTCATCAGGGTTCACCGTGACATTTGGGTCCTTTCCAGTCATCTTCTTTACCAGCTCCTGGACAGCTGGGATACGTGTTGATCCACCAACAAGGATCACCTCATCCAAATCTTTAAAGGAAAGTTTTGCATCCCTCAGAGCATTTTCAACTGGAGTTTTCAGCCTATAAAAATATAAATTGCAGAAACAAGACATTACATATGGTACCATAACCCAGAAAAGGGTCATTAACTAGCAAGAGCCACAAAGAATAGCAACATTAGCTAACTACTAAAGCAAGGACTTTAACACTAAAGCTTACAAACAAAAGTATTTATTTATTTGAAAAGAAATTAGATAGTCCATCCATGTATATGAGTCGTTAAAAGAAAGAGGTGGACTTGATGTTCCCACCGCATTCTCCTATAAAAGTCATTAGAACCTCAAGGACACTCTTAATCTTTCAACCCTTCCCAGCAAATATAAATGAAGAAAAACTATGTTAACTTCTTGGAGACATAAGGCCTACAAGCAACACTATAAACTCTTATTGAAACACAGGCGTGCTGCGAAAGAACTACAACGAAGCAATAAAATGTACCTGTCAAGTAGGTCTGAGCACAATTCCTCAAATTTTGCCCTTGTAAGGGTGGTCTCTATATGCTTAGGCCCATCAGCTGTAGCAGTGATGAAAGGCAAACTGTAAAAACAAAAATATTATCAGTACAATACTAGGGCAGGTGGGGGTTGCAGACAAAAGGAGTCTCCCAGATACAAGCGACTTACCTGATGTTTGTCTGAGTCAAAGAAGACAACTCCATTTTAGCTTTCTCAGCTGTCTCTGTTAGCCGCTGAAGAGCTTGTTTGTCCTTCAAGAGATCAATGCCTTCATCTCTCTTGAAGTCAGCAGCAAGCCAATCAACAATCCTCTGCAGACATTATGTTAACATTGTAAGTCTACTCTAAACCTAGACCCATTACAACAATAATTTTGTGCTATATACACAGATATTAACATGTACTATATGTATTTATCAAGAATGGGGAAAAGATTCCAACCTTGTCAAAGTCATCACCACCCAGATGTGTATCCCCTGAAGTAGAGAGCACTTCAAACACTCCATCACCGACCTCAAGCACTGGAACAAAAGTAAAATCAATGAGGCAATGCACAGATCATCCTAGTTGAACACAACCTAAATACAAAATTTCTACCCGATTATGACCAATATATAATCATAAATATATACCATATGTATTTACACAATTCCCCGGGAAAGCCACAGAAGACAATAAACACAGGTGACATCAGAACAATACCTGAGACATCAAAAGTACCACCACCAAGATCAAACACTAGGATGGTCTCATTGTTTTTCTTTTCAAATCCATATGCCAATGAGGCAGCAGTAGGCTCATTGATGATACGAAGAACTTCCAAACCAGCAATTCGGCCAGCATCCTTTGTTGCTGTCCTCTGGGAATCATTGAAGTACGCAGGCACTGTGACCACAGCTTTTGTCACTTTATCATTTAAAAACTTGGAAGCATCATCCACAAGCTTTCTCAAGACCTAAATTACAAACACAATGTAAATTAATCATCAATACCTTTATTATATGAGTCGATATAATATTCATGTATTATATACTTAAAAACTATATTAGGATATATTAAAAAAAAAAAAGCCTAACACAAGTTCAAATCTAGCTACATAAAACAAAATTTCTCAAATAGCACAAAAATAAAACTAAAATTTAACCGCTTGACTCGGTCATTCTGCAAAAATAATAATGTACTATCAACCAATCTCATCAAACCCAAATAAACAAATCCCGGAAACAAATCTACCGCAGATGCAGAATGCCAACATTTTCCTTTTACTTGCCCATCAATTTTCAGCAACCAAACAGCACCATTTCAACAACTGAACAAAACTAGCTAAACTAACAGATGAACAATACTAACATAAAACATCACCAGATCCAAATATCTCAGGGCAGACAGCAGAAACATCAGATATCAAAAACTACAAAATACTTGAACTCCAACATGCTATAGTCTATTACGGTCCAACACCAAAAAAAAATATTCTGATTCAGCAAAACAAATTTGACCCCAATTCTTGCATACCCACTACACAAAAACACAGAATAGAACAATATTTGATTTTTCCCACCACTTCGTCACCAAGAAATCCATCAAATACACATCAAAGTACCAATACAAATTAATCAGATTGAGCATCCAATCAGAATGCATGTATAAATGCCCAAATCCCAGCGCAAAACATTATTAACTTATCAAACCCACCACCAAAATCAACATGGAACATTCAAATTTAACCCAAAAACCCAAAATTTAAACAAAACCCACCACACAAAAACCCTAAAAAAACCTCCACTAGCCCTTTATACCTGAGCTGAAATCTCTTCAGCAGCGAACTGCTTCCCAATCGCAGGACACTCCAATTTCACATTCCCATTCTCATCCCTCACAACCTTATACGAAACCTGCTTCGCCTCCTCATCCACCTCCGACATCTTCCTCCCAATAAACCTCTTCACCGAGAAGAACGTATTCTCTGGATTCACCACGGCCTGCCTCTTCGCAATCTGCCCCACTAACCTATCCCCATTCTTCGTATACGCCACCACGGACGGCGTCGTCCTCTGCCCCTCCGCATTCGTCACAATCGTCGGCTTCCCTCCCTCCATAGCCGCCACCGCCGAATTCGTAGTCCCCAAGTCAATCCCCACCACCTTCTCCGCCACAACCCTCACCGGCCCGACCCCGCACCCTCTCCTCCCCCTGCTATTATCCACCTTCAAAAATGCAGCGTTCGGCATCCCCAATGGCGTTCTACCCACCCTCTGGCCGAAAAACACCGTCCTCGCCGCCGACGACTTGGAATCATTACCTCTCCTCCTTCTACAACTGTATGACAAGTTACCCAGAAAATGAATTTGAGCGGTAGACGAAGACGCCATTGTTTGGGCTTCTGGATACGTGAAAAAAAGAAAACCCTACAATTGGCAGAAGAGGGACGTTTCGTTGAGTTTGTGCTTGGGTGAGAGAGCGTTTGATATTATAAATTGAGAGGAGAGTAGAAGATAAGAGAAGGGTTGAGAAGGGTTTAGGAGGAGAGAGAGTGAGGGTTAGGTTGTGACACGTGGCAGTATTCTAGAATCATCTTCTCTTCTATTGGCTTGGCTGCTGCCCTGCCCCGGTTAGGGTTTCGCGGGTAGGTGATTGGGAGGTTGGTGGCCGTTGGATCCGATTAGTGGACTGACCGGTTGGAAAGATCGAGGGGGTTCGGTTGTTGTTTTGTCTCCTTTTCCTTCAGCATAGGCCGGGCTGAGCCGGGTTGGTATTATGGGTTTCTCGTTAGTCTTTTTGTTTTCGATAAATTTTAGAGATACGTAATGATTTTGAATTTTAAAAAATATATATAATTAATATTAATATAAAATAAATTAAAAAATATGTAACATAAAATATAAGATACAAAGTAAATAAATAAACAGATATTATTATAAGATTAATATAATTTTTGTGATTTGTAAAAATAATCAAGCTCAGAATGATGTTAATGGTATAATGGGCATATTACCTATTAGATATACCATAGAAATCTTAAAATATGTTACAAATTAACAAATGATTCGCCCTTTTTTTTTAAAATAGGTTACAAATTAACAAATGATTTGCCCTTTTTTTTAGATAACTATGAGGTAACTTAATACCACAATCCGGTAGTCAATAAAGAATAGAATTTCTAAGCTTCACCAAAAGAGTTCAAAACTTAAGATCTCGATGTAACCAAGTACCAAATCTTAGGCCTAGTATCATCTATTAAATAATAAAAGATATTAAATCTATTAAGTATCAAAATAGTTCCTTAAATATGGTAATTTCTAATTATTTTACGGTATAAATAAAAAAATTGTGAAAGTTGAAGTTATAAATTAATTAGAAAATGTGTACAATGATTCTTTTAATTTTTACTAAAAATAAAATTAAAAAAATTGGAGTTATATTTTTCTTAAAGGCATTTACTTTAAAAGTAGAGTTTAAATTTATTAGATAATTTTTTTAATATAATTTTTTAACATAAAATCTTTAATTTGAATTTCAGTGAATTTAGTCTAATAGTTAAATTCAAATTTTTTTTCTAAAAAAAATCATAATCAATGCAAATAACCAATTGTCCAACTCACTCAATTATATTGAATAAGATGAGTAATTGAAACTTTATTGGAAGAGATCTTAATCTTATATTCATAAGGTAAATATCTTGGACTTTATTTCTTAAATAATATCTTGATTTGATTAACCTTTAGATATTATTAAATCACTTGGCGAAGGACAATTGAACCTGGTGACTCGAACAAAGGCTTGAAACCAAATTGAGTACCCGGACAAATACCTGAGTTTTTATTATTCAAGTTTATTGAGATTTATTTCTATTAAATTTTGAATTTCAAAAGGTGGCCTCGCTCACTTCGTAAATGGTTTGAATGCTATCATTCCTCTCTCACACGAAGTCACAAATAAGTTTAGCATTATTTAGAATGTGAAGTTTAAATTGGGTAATACTAATGTGTTTTTTTGACACTTAGTGTGTGTATATATACACACGTTTATAACTCATTTACAACTAATATATTTTATAATATAAGTTGGTAAAATATCAATAGGTAAGTAAAAAATAAAAATAAATAAAGGTTCATAAAATTATATAATTTTATTATAAAAATTATTTGAAATTATATTTATTGAACTTTAATCAATAAATTATATTTTTTTAATAAATGTTTCATCACTAAATTTAGTATTAGATGTGTTTTATATAAAAAAATCGAGGTAGATTTTGAGATATTAAGGATACATATTAGCCTACCTGAGTAAAATTTGTGACTTAATGTGTGTCATCCATGTCTTGAATGAGCTAATTTGTCATTAACCATTGTGATTTATAGCATTACTTTCTTGCCAGTTGTTGGTTCGCCGGTGGGATGTTTGTCTCTTCTACTGTACCACTTAATTTTTAAAAGTGAAAGTTTGGTTAGAAAAATATGCTCGTGTCTCATTTTGTGGCTAATAATGTTGAGTAATAATTTATTTACTTGCTCCCTAAGTCTTTTGTGGACCGTGGACATTAAAAAGATATCTTTAAATATAATTGACAAATATATATTGAAAATAAACTTACAAGTTATTATTGAAGTTTACCTTATAAACTTTGTGCACAAACTGATATCTCATAAAATAATTAGAGTAATAACTCAGAATAATAAAGAGATGATTATAGAATTTAGTTAATATTCATTATCCTTAATTTATTTACAGGTTGAAATGATACTATTTTAATGATGATTGTGCATATTTTCTGTCATGCTTTGTAATATATTATGCATTAAACTTTGCAGCCAACAATATACAAAAAGAGAAATTCGTTTCATACGTAAATTTCAACTTTATTTAGAAGAAGATCCAAACTTTTTAACACTGAATTGAAATTTTCTTAACATTCAATTTATTGTTCTAAAATTATAATGTATATTCTGAAGGATTTTAGTCAATCACTTATCATCTATCGATGTCCATTTTTCCCATGAAAATTTGAATAATATTAATTAACAAAGCTAATCTAGGAGCATATCAAGAAGGCACACATGTATTAAAGTAAGGTTTATCTACGAGGGGTCGTTTGGTTATGAATTATGTATTTTTATTTTTAAAAGTTTTAATTAGACATAAGAATGAGAAATATGCTTACACGTTCTATAAAAGATTGAATTGCGTAATAATATGTTATGTTAATTTGATGTATTCACTTTGAATGATTTATAATTGAAAAACTTAAAATATAAATTTTTATATTAATGATAGTATTTATTAGCTAAAAATAATTAGAAACTCAATTTACTTTTAATAAAACAACATTTTTATTGTAAATGAGATTTAATCTGGAAGGAATAGTCTTTGAGTAAGGGCTTTTAATTCAGTTAACGGGACTGACTTGGTATATTGAGTAACTTGAAGATGTTGTTTTTGACTCTTGGTAACATAATTGGATTTTTGAGTAGATGAACCTATCTGGGTAGATGACCCAGTAGCTATTTGAGTATTGGGTTGGGTAGAAGACCCAGATACAGCTTGAGAAAAAGAAAGCGGTGGATATTCAGCTAAAGCTGAATAAGTATTTGCAATGGGGACTTGGCCCACACCTGCAACTTGAATGGATTGAGTTGTTTTAGCCAGGATATAATCACTGGCCTTCATAATCTTTTTGTCTGACATTTTGAATATTTTCACCGAGTGTTTCACTCTTTGATTTTGTCATGTAGAAATTCTCTTGTTAAAAAATCTGGAAGAGAATTATCTTCTCCTTTAATAAATTCAATTTCAAAATCAAATACAGATAAGATTGCTTACCATCTTGCAAAAAATTTGTTTAGAAACTAAATTTTTAACATCTTTTTGTAAAACTTCTTTTGCAGATTTACAATCAATACGAAGTAAAAACGTTTTATTGAATAAATCATCTTGAAAACGTTTTATTGAATAAATCATCTTGAAATTTAGTGATGCATAAAACAATTGATAAAATTTCTTTTTTGATAGTTGAATAATTCTTTTGTGCATTGAGCCATAATCTTGAATCATACCTAACTAATTCTTCCTTTCTTGACTCTGATAATTTTTGCTTGAGAATACCTCCATATCCTATTTCAGAGGCATCTATTTCTACAATCATAAACGCATCAGGATGTGGTATACCTATGCATGGAAGTGTTTTGACTTTTTCTTTTAAGATTTTAATTATTTTAGTATGTTCTTCTGTCCAAGGTAAACGATTCTTTGTAAGTCTTTGATATAAAGGTTTACATAATTTTCTAAGATTTGGAAAGAAATCTGAAACATAATTTAAAGATCCTAAGAATCTTTGTAATTGATTTTTATCTTTAATTTCATCAGGAAATTTATCAGCAAATTCTATTGATCTTTGAACAGGTTTTATTGTTCCTTGATATATGTCATATCCTAGAAATTTTATTTTAGTTTGAAATAATTTCATTTTGGAGGCAGAGATTACTAAACCATTTTTCTTGATTATATAAAATAATGTTCTTAAATGCTTAAAATGTTGTTCTATAGCTTCGGAAAAGACTAATATATCATCTATATAAACAATAATAAATTTTGTATAAGGGTTGAATATATCATTCATTATATGTTGAAATTCAGATGGAGCAATTTTTAAACCAAATGGCATTACGTTCCATTCATAATGACCAAATGGCACTGTAAAAGCTGTTTTATATCTATCTTGTTCAGCAATTTGAACTTGCCAAAATCCACTTTTCATATCAAATTTTGAAAATAATATTGCATCATAAAGTCTTTTGATCAAATCTCTTTTATTCGGGATCGGGTATCTAATCCATTGTAATACTTTATTTAAAGGCTTGTAATTTATTACTAATCTTGGAGCTCCTCTTTCTATTTCAGGTTTTTTATTAACATAAAATGCAGCACAACTCCAAGGAGATTTTGATTCTCTTATTAATTTTTTATTTAATAAATCTTTTATTTCTTCTTGGCAATGTTGTAATAATTCATGATTCATTTGTATAGGTCTAGCTTTTGTTGAAATTTGTTTTTCATTAAATTCTTTAATATATGGTAACGTGACTATATGTTTTTTTCTGTTCCAAAATTGATTAGGTAAGTCTGAACATACCTCTTTTTTAAATTCTTTTTCTATTTTTTCTTTAATATTAGGGTTTTCTAATTGTTCGTCAATTCTTTTATATTTAATTTCTTTTTGAAGATAAGTAATATGATTTTGTTTATTAATTATTAAATTTATTTGTTTAGTTATCGTATTTTGTTGTAATTGATGAATTTCTCTAGTATCTATTGATGATAAAAATTTAAAACTTATTTTTGTTCCCATAATTTCTGTATGAATTCCTTGACTATCTACTTTAAATGGATATATTTGTGTTAGGAATGGAGTGCCTAAAATAATGTTTTGACTAAGATTTTTAACTAATATAAATGTTGTTTTAAAAGAATAACCTTGATTACATATTTTAACTTTTGATAGTTTGTAATTAATTTCTAGATTCATTCCATTTGCACCTCTTAATTTTTCAGAAGTTTTTTCATAATACTTTGTTGGAATAAGGCCTTCTCTAATACAATTTTGATCAGCTCCTCAATCTACTAAAACAATTGCTTCTATTTGTAAAAAATTATCTATATGTAATAATATCCCTATATACCATTTTTGATAATTAATTTTGTCTACTATTTGTACATAATCTTCTTCTATTCGTGAACTAGAAGCTTGATCATTTTTATTTTGAGATTCAAGTATAGTTAATCTTGTTTGTGTTTGTAATTGTTCCAATTGTTGATCTTGAATTTCTTTTTTAATTTCTTTTATTTGATCCTTTAAATTTCTAATTTCTTGTTGTAATTCTCCTGTAGTAACTTGTTTGAATAAGGTTTGTGATGGGTATTTATCCCATATTTTATTTAAACTAAATGTGTCTGGAGTTTTAATTTTACTTTCTTGTTCTAATATTTCTTTTAATCTCATTAAATATTCTCTTTTTATACTAGGATCTTCAATTTTATCAATAATATCTAGCAAAAATTGTTTATCAGTGTTTTTAGTGATTACATTAACTTGTTTACAATTACATATTCCTTCTGTACAACTTAAAGATTCATTACTTTCTGAAGTAGTTTCACTATCTTGAATATCTAAAATATCTTCTTCACTATTACTGCTATTAGATTCTTGACTAGATTGATCACTAAATAATAATTTATTAATTTTATTTTTTAATTCATCTTGATCATTTAAAAGTTCATTAACTTTATTTTTCTTTTTACATTGTTTTGCCGTATGTCCAGGTTGTCTACAATTCCAGCATACTAATTGTTTCTTTAAATAATTTTTCTTAGGTTTATATTTTTTCTTATTTTTCTTGTAATATTGATTATCAAATTGATTTTTATAAAATTTCTTTGATTTTTTCTTATATTTCTTTGAATATGATGGTGGTTTAAGATTCTCATAACCATATTGTTCACAGAATGATCCCATAGTTTTACCAAAACTTTCTATTTTTCTTTTCTCCTTTTGTTCTTGACAGATTGCTAAACCTTCTTTTTTAATAAAATCAAATAATTGACCATATGTGATATTATCCCAAGGAATAGCACATCCTCCTGTTATTTCTGTTAATTTGTTGACTACTTTTTCAGAAAAGAATTTTGGTAATCCTGCAATAAATCTCTCTTTCTAGAAAGACTGATTGCAATCACTTCTTTTGAATATATTTGTTAAAAATACATCTTTATACCACCTAAAATCTCCTAATGTTGGACATCTAAGATTTGTTAAAATTATTTTTGAACTAGCTAATTCTTCTTTAGGATTTTCTATAAAGTGCATTGAAATTGTATATATTAAAACTTCTACAGCATTTTGAGTTTCTTGTATAGTGACAAATCCATCTTCATCTTCTACTTGAGTTTTTTCTACATGATTAAGTATTATTTGTTGATTATTAAATCCTACACAATTATCCCATCAATATTTTAATGATCCCGTAAAACCTGCTACTAATAATTTTGCAGCTTCATGATCAGTTGTTTTATAAGCTTTATATGCTGCAGAGGCCATACCCATTTCTTGTAAAGTATTCATTATTTCATATTCTGATTTACCATCTATATTCCATTCATAAATTGAATCACCCGAATATCTATTGGCAATAAATTATTTTCTTTCTTCATACATTAAATCTAGTGGAGTAGGTCTTGGATAATATGTTCTTGTAGGAGCTTGTTTCCATTTATTCTTTTTATTATTTTATTTACTTCATCTATATCTTCGGAATTTGTAATAGATTGATTATCACTTTGTTGATTTTGATCTATTGTATTAATATTATTAGAGGTACTAGGTAATATTTTAAGTTTTTGGTTAATTTGATCAATTAAATCTACTTTAGGAAGTTTTACTGGTGTATTATTTGTCTGAACTGTTTTGAATAAAGGAGGTAATATATCTTGTGGGAATGTTACTGGTTGCTTTAATTTAATATTATCTATTTGGTCTTCTATTCTTATGACTTGTTTAGACACAGTGTGTAATAATTGATTATGGAAATTATTTTATTCATAAACCTTTTTAATGTCTCCTAAAGTTACAGTTTCATTATTTGGCTTATTAGATCCTTTTTTAAATGGAGTTGCTAAAATTTCTGTTTCATTTGTTTTAATTTTTATTTGTTCTAAAGGTGGATGTATTGATTGAATTATTCCATGTTGAATAAGTAAGTCATTTTCAACAATTATCTTCTTTCAACAATTATCTTCTTTATTTGCATATTTTACATGTTTACAGATCCTGTTCCAAATTGGTATCAGAGCCATGACTAAAAATAGATATCCTACTGAAAAACAATTTATTAGATTAAGAATTAGATTTCTAAAAATTGAATTAAAACGTTGGAGTAAATATTTAAACCCAAGTTTATATAATGATTTAGAAGAATCAGAAAAGGTAAATCTTAATAATTATTTGAAATATACAAAAGAAAGAATTCAACAACTAGAATTAGAACACTATTTACTTTGTAGTAAAGGTAGAATTTAGAGAAAATTCTAATCTTAGATTTCATTTAAAAATTGTTAGTAACATAGAATTTTATTAGACAAAATTCTAAGGATAGGGAAGGGTAGCAGTGAGAGCTGTGCATACGTTGGCAAGCCAGGTGTTCCCGGTAGCTGAAGAGTGAATAGCGTAAAGCCGTTGGTAAGCCTAGGTGTTCCCGTATCCATCCTGTCCTAAGAAAATTGTGTACTAGAATTTGAAGTTATTAATAATTTGAAAATGGCGTCTACAGTTAGAAAATATCTAAATTCTAAGTCTAGAAAAAATTCCAAAGTAATTAGTTCAAGAGAAATAATGACAAAAATTACTAATATTAAACAAAGTTTAAATAAGAACACATTACCTAGTATTCCACCAAACAGTATATATGAAATAGGAACGTTTGATTTTAAAACTGCTTATTCAATAAAAGAACATGAAGAAACTTTAACCCTACAAAATGAATTTGAAGAAATAAGATTATTAAGTCAATTGGCAATAGAAAATTATAAACAAAAAGGATTTAATTATATACATTTCGGACTAATACAAATAGCTATTAAGCCATTATCAAAAATTGGAATTGATTCCCCAGTATTAATGTTATTAAGAGATAAAACATTATTAAAATTTCAAGACTCTTTATTAGGAGTAGTACAATCAAACTTATGCAATGGTGCTATATATTTTAATTGTGCTCCAAATTTTCAAGTTAGTTTACATGATCCAACAATATTAGATACATTAGTATTAAACATTCATTTACCAGAATCAATTTTTACGCAAAATAGACATGGATATTTATTACTTTATAGAATATATTTTAAACAAACTAGCTCAGAGTTTAATCCAAGATGTAGATTACAAGATACTAGAGGAGAAACTACAATATTAACAGTTGAAATATAAGAAAATACTCCAACGTCAACTTATACTCCAAAATTATTAAAATGGAATGAAATTACTATACCAGAAGTATGGATAATAGATAATCCGTTACCACCTAGAAATATAGCTCAAAAAGAAATAGCACAAATTACTCAAAATCCAGAAGGGAAAATCTTATTAAGATTTAATTCCTTAAGAATAGGAGAAACGTCATCAAGTTATTCTGATATAAAATTTGCAAGAAGTTCATTTTCATTACCAAAATCTAATAGTTTTAATATTAAGAGTACACAAGCAAGTGAAATAAACAATAATTCTAACTTCTCAGTAAATTATACAACACCTGTAGCAGAACCAGTTAATCAATCTCCACCAATGTCACCTACACAATCAGATTTTCAAACTATAAATACTATTTAACAAGAAGATTTTGAAATAAATAAAGAATATTTAAAAAAAGAATTTTTACAAGAAGAAAATAATTTTAAAAGAAAATGGTATTTTAGTACATTTACAAAACAAAAAACTGAAGAAATTAGAGAAGAATGGTATAATGAAATGAAAAACTTAAAAATTAATATTCCTTTATTTATATGGTTTAAAATATATGCATCAAAACATAATATTAAATTACCTTATGAAAGTAAACAAGTCAATGTTCAAACAAATGAATTTAAAAAATGGGAAACCACTCAACATGGAATAATTCAATCAATACATCTACCTTTAGAACAAATAAAAATTAAAACAAATGAAACAGAAATTTTAGCAACTCCATTTAAAAAAGGATCTAATAAGCCAGATAATGAAACTGCAACTTTAGGAGACATTAAAAAGGTTTATGAACAAAATAATTTTCATAATCAATTATTACACACTGTGTCTAAACAAGTCACAAGAATAGAAGACCAAATAGATAATATTAAATTAAAGCAACCAGTAACATTCCCACAAGATATATCACCTCCTTTATTCAAAACAGTTCAGACAAATAATACACCAGTAAAACTTCCTAAAGTAGATTTAATTGATCAAATTAACCAAAAACTTAAAATATTACCTAGTACCTCTAATAATATTAATACAATAGATCAAAATCAATAAAGTGATAATCAATCTATTACAAATTTCGAAGATATAGATGAAGTAAATAAAATAACTAAAAAGAATAAATGGAAACTGTTAGCCCTAAGGCTACATGATAATTTTGATGATAACAATACACATTGATTCATAAGGTGTTACTAATATGTTTATTTATGTGCAAGAATAAGATTCAATGAAATATTTGTAAAATCAAGAGGAGGCTTATTAAAATGAAGTGTTGAAGCTAAGGAGAAGACTACATGTTAAAGGCACCAAAGTTTAAGAACAAGGTTTGACTCAAGGAATGTGACACATGAGCAATGTTTAATCAATTGATCATATATTTCTCTAAAAATATCCAAATAATGTGATTATTGAGCCTTTGGAAAGCTTACTCAATTTATAACATTTCATATGTTTTAAAGAAATTCAAATTTCAAGTGCAAGGTTGTCCAAATCATCATGCAAGTTGAAAGACAAATGGAAGCAGCTGACATGAGCACTGAATACTCTTTTGGACATATCTTGAGCTAGAAATATCAAAATGACTTGATTCTTGTGGCATTGGAAAGAGGACTTAATGAGTCACATTTCATATGTTTTAAAGAAATTCAAATTCCAAATGAAATGCCGACATAATTGACATGCAATTTGGTGGACTGACACAGAGAAGAAAAATCAACTCATATGAGCACCGAATGATGTTTTATCCATATCTTGAGATAGAAATATTCAAATGACTTGATTCTTATGGAATTGGAAATATGATTCAATGGAGAACATTTCATATTCTTTGAAGAAATTCAAATTTCAAATGGAAGGCCGACATAATACACATGCAAGTCGATGGACTGACACAAGGAAGAAAAATCAAGTGACATGAGCACGGAATGGTGTTTTGGCCATATCTTAAGCTACAGATATCCAAATGACTTGGTTTCTGATGCGTTGGAAATATTATTCAATTGTGCAGATCTTTTCTGTTTTGCATATTTTCAAATTTCAAACGAAATATTGACAAAAATGACAGACAAGATTACGGTTTTTATGGTAGGCAGAAAATTTGGAATTGGTGTCTTCACTTGATTAAGTTCATCCCATTTGCCTATAAAAGGAGCCCTTCTCCCATGCATTCAAGAAGATCAAGAGAAGCATCTATCAAGCAAAAAAAACAAGAGAAATATCAAGTCTAGAGAGCTTTTATATTCTTTATCTACTCTTTGAAGAGAGTTATACTTTTGTTGTAAAAATTTCTTTGTTCTTGTATTGTGGTGAGGGTGAGATCTTCTTGTAAAGGATAAAAGTTATCCTTGAGAGAACTCTTTCCTTGGTGAGGTTGTTCATCAAGAAGAACTCTTGGTGTGGTGTTATCAAGAGTTGAAGGAAAGTTGCCTTGGTGAGGTTGTTCATCAAGAAGAACTCTTGGTGTGGTGTTATCAAGAGTTGAAGGAAGTTGCCTTGGTGAGGTTGTTCATCAAGAAGAACTCTTGGTGTGGTGTTATCAAGAGTTGAAGGAAGTTGCCTTGGTGAGGTTGTTCATCAAGAAGAACTCTTGGTGTGGTGTTATCAAGGGTTGAAGGAAGTTGCCTTGGTGAGGTTGTTCATCAAGAAGAACTCTTGGTGTGGTGTTATCAAGGGTTGGAAGAAAAAGTCTTGGTGAGGTTGTTCATCAAGCAAGTTGTAAAGATTTCTACAACTTAGTGGAAAGCTTAGCTCGTGGAGCTAGGAGCCCGTGGACGTAGGCAAGGTTTGCCGAACCACGTACATCGAGTTTGCACTCTCTCTATCCCTATCCTCTCTACATTTACTTGCACTTGTGATTGCTCATTATTATTATTATCTTGATTGCATCTTTGATAACTTCTAATTTCATCTTCTTCACCTTTATTCTCAAAGAAAGAGTGAACTAATTTTGATCTTTCAAGAAAAGTTTTATAAATCCGTTTTGATAAATAAAAACCCCCCCTCTTGGGTTGCCATACCTGGGTCAACAGAAACAAGCTCCTACAAGAACATATTATCCAAGACCTACTCCACCAGATTTAATGTATGAAGAAAGAAAACAATTTATTGCCAATAGATATTCGGGTGATTCAATTTATGAATGGAATATAGATGGTAAATCAGAATATGAAATAATGAATACTTTACAAGAAATGGGTATGGCCTCTGCAGCATATAAAGCTTATAAAACAACTGATCATGAAGCTGCAAAATTATTAGTAGCAGGTTTTACGGGATCATTAAGATATTGGTGGGATAATTGTGTAGGATTTAATAATCAACAAATAATACTTAATCATGTAGAAAAAACTCAAGTAGAAGATGAAGATGGATTTGTCACTATGCAAGAAACTCAAAATGCTGTAGAAGTTTTAATATATACAATTTCAATGCACTTTATAGGAAATCCTAAAGAAGAATTAGCTAGTTCAAAAATAATTTTAACAAACCTTAGATGTCCAACATTAGGAGATTTTAGGTGGTATAAAGATGTATTTTTAACAAATATATTCAAAAGAAGTGATTGCAATCAGTCTTTCTGGAAAGAGAGATTTATTGCAGGATTACCAAAATTCTTTTCTGAAAAAGTAGTCAACAAATTAACAGAAATAACAGAAGGAAGTGCTATTCCTTGGGATAATATCACATATGGTCAATTATTTGCTTTTATTAAAAAAGAAGGTTTAGCAATCTGTCAAGAACAAAAAGAGAAAAGAAAAATAGAAAGTTTTGGTAAAACTATGGGATCATTCTGTAAACAATATGATTATGAGAATCTTAAACCACCATCATATTCAAAGAAATATAAGAAAAAATCAAAGAAATTTTATAAAAATCAATTTGATAATCAATATTACAAGAAAAATAAGAAAAAATATAAACCTAAGAAAAATTATTTAAAGAAACAATTAGTATGCTGGAATTGTAGACAACTTGGACATACGGCAAAACAATGTAAAAAGAAAAATAAAGTTAATGAACTTTTAAATGATCAAGATGAATTAAAAAATAAAATTAATAAATTATTATTTAGTGATCAATCTAGTCAAGAATCTAATAGCAGTAATAGTGAAGAAGATATTTTAGATATTCAAGATAGTGAAACTACTTCAGAAAGTAATGAATCTTTAAGTTGTACAGAAGGAATATGTAATTGTAAACAAGTTAATGTAATCACTAAAAACATTGATAAACAATTTTTGCTAGATATTATTGATAAAATTGAAGATCCTAGTATAAAAAGAGAATATTTAATGAGATTAAAAGAAATATTAGAACAAGAAAGTAAAATTAAAACTCCAGACACATTTAGTTTAAATAAAATATGGGATAAATACCCATCACAAACCTTATTCAAACAAGTTACTACAGGAGAATTACAACAAGAAATTAGAAATTTAAAGGATCAAATAAAAGAAATTAAAAAATAAATTCAAAATCAACAATTGGAACAATTACAAACACAAACAAGATTAACTATACTTGAATCTCAAAATAAAAATGATCAAGCTTCTAGTTCACGAATAGAAAAAGATTATGTACAAATAGTAGACAAAATTAATTATCAAAAATAGTATATAGGAATATTATTACATATAGATAATTTTTTACAAATAGAAGCAATTGCTTTAGTAGATTCAGGAGCTAATCAAAATTGTATTAAAGAAGGCCTTATTCCAACAAAGTATTATGAAAAAACTTCTGAAAAATTAAGAGGTGCAAATGGAATAAATCTAGAAATTAATTACAAACTATCAAAAGTTAAAATATGTAATCAAGGTTATTGTTTTAAAACAACATTTATATTAGTTAAAAATCTTAGTCAAAACATTATTTTAGGCACTCCATTCCTAACACAAATATATCCATTGAAAGTAGATAGTCAAGGAATTCATATAGAAATTATGGGAACAAAAATAAGTTTTAAATTTTTATCATCGATAGATACTAGAGAAATTCATCAATTACAACAAAATACGATAACTAAACAAATAAATTTAATAATTAATAAACAAAATCATATTACTTATCTTCAAAAAGAAATTAAATATAAAAGAATTGACGAACAATTAGAAAACCCTAATATTAAAGAAAAAATAGAAAAAGTAGAAAAAGAATTTAAAAAAGAGGTATGTTCAGACTTACCTAATCAATTTTGGAACAGAAAAAAAATATAGTCACGTTACCATATATTAAAGAATTTAATGAAAAACAAATTGCAACAAAAGCTAGACCTATACAAATGAATCATGAATTATTACAACATTGCCAAGAAGAAATAAAAGATTTATTAAATAAAAAATTAATAAGAGAATCAAAATCTCCTTGGAGTTGTGCTGCATTTTATGTTAATAAAAAACCTGAAATAGAAAGAGGAGCTCCAAGATTAGTAATAAATTACAAGCCTTTAAATAAAGTATTACAATGGATTAGATACCCGATCCCGAATAAAAGAGATTTGATCAAAAGACTTTATGATGCAATATTATTTTCAAAATTTGATATGAAAAGTGGATTTTGGCAAGTTCAAATTGCTGAACAAGATAGATATAAAACAACTTTTACAGTGCCATTTGGTCATTATGAATGGAACGTAATGCCATTTGGTTTAAAAAATGCTCCATCTGAATTTCAACATATAATGAATGATATATTCAACCCTTATACAAAATTTATTATTGTTTATATAGATGATATATTAGTCTTTTCCGAAGCTATAGAACAACATTTCAAGCATTTAAGAACATTATTTTATATAATCAAGAAAAATGGTTTAGTAATCTCTGCCTCCAAAATGAAATTATTTCAAACTAAAATAAAATTTCTAGGATATGACATATATCAAGGAACAATAAAACCGGTTCAAAGATCAATAGAATTTGCTGATAAATTTCCTGATGAAATTAAAGATAAAAATCAATTACAAAGATTCTTAGGATCTTTAAATTATGTTTCAGATTTCTTTCCAAATCTTAGAAAATTATGTAAACCTTTATATCAAAGACTTACAAAGAATCGTTTATCTTGGACAGAAGAACATACTAAAATAATTAAAATCTTAAAAGAAAAAGTCAAAACACTTCCATGCATAGGTATACCACATCCTGATGCGTTTATGATTGTAGAAACAGATGCCTCTGAAATAGGATATGGAGGTATTCTCCAGCAAAAATTATCAGAGTCAAGAAAGGAAGAATTAGTTAGGTATCATTCAGGATTATGGCTCAATGCACAAAAGAATTATTCAACTATAAAAAAAGAAATTTTATCAATTGTTTTATGCATCACTAAATTTCAAGATGATTTATTCAATAAAACGTTTTTACTTCGTATTGATTGTAAATCTGCAAAAGAAGTTTTACAAAAAGATGTTAAAAATTTAGTTTCTAAACAAATTTTTGCAAGATGGCAAGCAATCTTATCTGTATTTGATTTTGAAATTGAATTTATTAAAGGAGAAGATAATTCTCTTCTAGATTTTTTAACAAGAGAATTTCTACAGGACAAAATCAAAGAGTGGAACACTCGGTGAAAATATTCAAAATGTCAGACAAAAAGATTATGAAAGCCAGTGATTATGTCCTGGCTAAAACAACTCAATCCATTCAAGTTGCAGGTGTGGGCCAAGTCCCCATTGCAAATACTTATTCAGCTTTAGCTGAATATCCACCGCTTTCTTTTTCTCAAGCTGTATCTGGGTCTTCTACCTAACCCAATACTTAAATAGCTACTGGGTCATCTACCCAGATAGGTTCATCTACTCAAAAATCCAATTATGTTACCAAGAGTCAAAAACAACATCTTCAAGTTACTCAATATACAAAGTCAGTCCCGTTAACTGAATTAAAAGCCCTTACTCAAAGTCTATTCCTTCCAGATTGTCAATATAGTACAGATAATCCTTCCAAAAATCGTCAATTTTATGAGTTAATTTTAGTTGATACCGATAGTGTAGAATTAGTCCATCATAAAGACCCTAAAAATCCTAACCAAATATCATATTCAACTTGTAAAATTAAGAAAGTCAAAACTCCTAGAGAATTTGGTACTCAATCTATTTGGACCAATGTTTCGTTTTCAATACCCTACGAACCAAATGGTTACAATTATGTTGATTATCAAAAAGCCTGGTTCAATATGTTTTATCTTAGAACTTTTGATCATTCTTGGTTTATTCATTTTGATAATAGATGTCAAAAGTTTTATCCATCTTGGTTCTTAGAATGGTGGTATTATTTAGGACCTAATCCAGCAATTTATCCAGACCAAATTAATCAATTATCTCTCCCTTATTATAAAAAACATACTACTCCAGATCAGCCTTATGTTCAACAAATTAGCTTTCATATAGATTTTCAAATTCCTTGGATTTTATCTTGGTCATATACCATTGAACCTTATTATTCAAATTGTTATTTGTCCCTAGTTAGAGAATTCAGAATTAAGTGGTGGGATAAATATGATATTTCAAGATGTTCTGCCCAAAGTATTCAAAATTGGCTCAAGTCCGGGAAGAAGCCTATTCAATCACCTTCCAAGTCCAAAGAGATAACAATCAAGCCCAATACTCCATCCAAAGTGGAAGTCCAAGTCCAAGAAAAATCAACATCATCAAAAAGTTCTAAAAAGAAGAAGTCCAAAAGTGAACAGCTCAAACAATTAATGGCTACAATTATTCAACAAATATCTGACAGCTCATCAGACTCTACTCCAGAGAATCCTAATCAAGATCCATATGGTGGGCCATTTTCTCAAGACCCCCTTGATTTATAAAGGGATAAATCTAAGCAACTTTATCAAAAGTATCTAGAAGAACGGTGGAAAAGCAAGATATTCAATTTATTTAAGCCTTCACGTGCCTTTCAACTTATCAAGAACAGTAGAAAGAAAGAATTATTGTAATTATCATGTTTTAAAAGTTTTATCTTTAGTCAAAAAGAAAATAGTAAATGATAATTATTACGGATTTGTAATGGTTTCAAATCCGATTCCCAGTGCTATATAAGCACTCTTATATGGAAAAGAAGGGTATCGGCTGATAACCAGCTAAGTCCTTCTCTCTTTTGTATTTTCAACTCTTTAATAAAATCAGTTTTATTCATATCTTGTGTTACTCTAATTTTCAATTTCTTTAATCTTATTTTCAGCTTCAATTGTTTGATTTCGTGCAAAACAAGTAAGTCATTTTCAACAATTATCTTCTTTATTTGCATATTTTACATGTTATGTTAATTTGATGTATTCACTTTGAATGATTTATAATTGAAAAAACTTAAAATATAAATTTTTATATTAATGATGGTATTTATTAGCTAAAAATAATTAGAAACTCAATTTACTTTTAATAAAACAACATTTTTATTGTAAGTGAGATTTATTAACTCCCTGTAAGAGGAGTTGTGAAAGGGAAAGAGGGTGGGGAACAATGTTTGTTGACAGGAGAGAAAAATAATAAAAAAGAAAGTGTAATGATGATAAAAGTCGGAAGGAAAAAGTGTAAGAACGGGAAAAAAAAAATTGTTTCTATTTTGCTTGAATACTATACGGTGAGATGTTTGTATCTTGCTGCCTAGCTTTTTTGCCCCTTTTTTTTCTCAAAAACATGCATCCAAACAATGGTTTCACATTCTAAACGGTATTCATCTGCAAATGAAAACACCAAAAATGCAGTAAAGGGCCGTCCAAGCATCCCCAGAGGATAAATATTGTAATTTTCAGTTTTTAACATAATTAAAAAATTATATGGACATCGTATTATTAGCTTAGCTTTGAACGTTGTCAAATATACCCTAAAAATTCTTCCTTTTTCTACATATATCTAAAAGATTTTTTCATTTACGTCCTAATCAAGGTTTGGATTGACAACACTTATAATTCCTATATTAATAAAAAATGATAGTTTGATACAAACACAATTTTCTAGCTATAGATCTCACCAAATTTAGTAGTTGTGATGGAAAATTAAAAAGTTATATTTAGTATTGCCAACTCATCAATAATCTCAACCATTAGATTATATAGATCAATAGTTAGAAAAATTTTATCTAATTTTGTGTTTATAATATAGGTTAATTAGTTTTAGAGTTAACATATATTACAATTCAAAATCCAGATATAACACAAACAAATGGTATATCAAAGAAGGATAAAGGAAAAGGAAATATCAGTAGCATCATTTGATAGACTAAAGAGCTTAATTGAGATATCTTCCTTTTAACCAAATATTATTTTATTTGTATTTCAATTTTGCAATGGGAAGCGAAAATGGCGTTGTTTTAATTAACTAGCTAACCTATGGCTGACAGTTTTGCCTTGAAAGATAATATTTGCCTTTTTTATATGGTATTATAATATTTATGATTATTTTATGCAGATATTCAATGTTTCATACAATTCCACTTTTATTTTTTAATTTCTGTAGAAAAGATCTGTGAATTTTATTATAACCTCTTTAAAGAACTAATAATACTCGTGGTCAAAAAGAAGATAAGCTTAATTTGCTCTACCTAATTGAAAATGACTTGACCATCTATTGAGGTGAAGGTTTTTAAATAATTAAAAATTAAACATTTAATAAACCAATCTGTTTAATAGAGAACAAATATATGTTAATTGCATCCATATTTAATAATTTAACTTATGTGAGGCTTCTATTTTCAGAAGTTTAATTTATATTTAATATTTTAAATTATGCAGTTAACTATAAATATTAGTAAATTTTGCCAAACTCGATTTCTCATTGTCAATTGTTGTAAATCCTAAATCAGGATATTTAGGATTTATCCTATAATACAAAATAAATCATATATATATATATATATATATATATATATATATATTTCAGTAAAGTTTAATTAAGATAGTGAGAATAATAACCGAACAAATAATGAAATAAGGAATTGGTAATTGACTATTAATAAAATTTGATCACTAACAAATATTATAATTGGTCATTGGAGTATAGACATGCATGGATGCCATGCCACCATAATGGGGTTAGACTTGTCAAATGCACGGAAAATTTGGAATGTGGCAGCTTGACTTTTCTAACTCGATTTGTTAAATTTAAATTTATTCTTATAATTAAATTCTGAAACGGGTGCTTGCTCATATGATGTTATCAACCACTTCCTTATTTTACAACTAAATTGTATGTATTTTAAAGTTGTTAATGATTTATGGTTTTAATAATCGTCTCAGAAATAAAATAAACAATCATGTTCATGCGATTTTTTTTTTTGAAAAATGAATAATACTTTCAAGCTCTTTATTTTTGTACATAACTTTTTCGTTTTGACTCCCAAATCGTACGGAAGCATTGTAGCAATACTTTTGGTCGTTATGTTTTATATTTGTAGATGACTTCACAATCTTATTTCTTATTTCAAAGTGTGGGTGTGTACGATAAGAGTTTTGTTATGATACAGTGACTGTACCGGTACAATCACTGTTTATTTGTGTAAAAATCGTAAACACGTTGTAAAAGTTGTAAACGAATGAATAAAAGTTGTATGTAAAAAAGTGTAAAAAAGTCGTAAATAAAAAACGTGTAAAAGTCGTAAATTCGATTTTTTTCAGTTAGATTACGATTTTTATACATGTGTTTATATTTTTTATTTTGCTACAGTAAAATTGCTGTACGGTACAGCAACAGTACCGTAGCAAAACTCGTCCGATAATCAATTACTATCGATCTTCTTTTGTTATTGAATGGTATGCATGAAATGATTGTAGTGTCACAATCATAAATAGTTCAAATTGATGACGATCAAATAATGGTTTTTTTTTTTTTTTGGAGTATGCTAATAGGTTTGGGCATTTGACCCAATGGATATGGGTCCTCGATGAGACTCGTGAGGATGAACTTGTCCCATTGCTTGTTAGGGACGGGTCTGGATCCCAAGGGATGCTACCCCAACAAGGGTAGGTGTTAGGGCCAGGTCTGGCTTCTAGACCCATCTGACCCGCCCTGCCCTGCACCGCACCGCATTAGAAAATTGTGTATTTGAAAAATTATAAAATATAGGGACTTATAGGAATTTTAAAGGATGCATGATTTTGATAAGTTTTAATATATATATATATATATATATATATATATTCTTGAAATTCGATAAAGTATATAAAAAAAGTTTTTAAATAGAATGGGTCAATTCCACTAAAAATTGTTTACATGAGTATATAAAGAAAATTTTTAAATGTTATGGGTCTACTTTAATAGAATTTTTTCTATAATTTGGTAAATGGATGGGGCGGGGCAGGTACGGATCCGCTGAAATTTTTTTTTGCCTCAGCCCACCCCGCCGTGTTTAGGGGTAGTTGGGCGGGGTGAGGCAGAAAATAATTCAGCAGGGCGGGGATGGATATCTCCTGCCCCGTACCTACCCTGCGCCGCCCTGGTTCCACGCCTATATGCTAAGTATCATGGTTTAATGAGATTTTTTTTTTTAAATGGCTTAAAAGGTTATTCAAAAAAAAATTGGTAAATCTTAACTAAAAGGAGATTTTATTAATTAAAAAAAGGTTAGTTAGGAGAATACCATGTAAGTTACCTTTTAAAATATAAATTCTATATTGAAAAACAACTAAAATTACATAATAATAAATTAAAATTTACCTATCATTGGTAAAGAGATAAGTTACTATTATTAGAGAATAAAAATAAATATTAATGTTAAACCTACATATACAAACTTAAGCTTTTAAATAAGTAACAAATTTAACATGGTATTAGAGTTATAATAGCCGAACGGTTATAGGTTGGATCTAAAAAAAAATTAAGGGTTTGAGGATATTGGTAAAAATGACCAATATTATAGGGACCTTTTGAAAAGTAATCACAAAAAATTTAGATGTCATTTGACATAGACATAGCACATTCTCTTGACAAAAAATAAGACGTTGTTATCTTTCAAAAGACTCTTATATTTTGATTACTACTATTTTTTATTTTTGTAATAATCTTCTTAAAATTTGGTATTTTCTAAGAGCGAAACTTAATGTTACGATTTGTGTAAGCTAGTTTAGACTTAGATCTAAATAATTGAACTTTAATTTTTAAATTTTACATATGTAAATTATATTATGGCCATTAATTTTGGTCTTTATTAAAATGTATATATATCCTATGTAATTGATCCGAACTTTAAGGTTGTGTTTGGGAGTTAGGACTTAACTGGATATGACTATATATTACTGACTTATATTTGATATATTATAGGACTGAACTATATAGTACTGGCTAATATTTGATGTGATATGGGATTAGACTATTAAAATGGATGATAACTCTTAAGAAAATAATTTTAAAGGGTAAATATTACAAATGACCCTGAATAAAGGTTTGATATTATATATAACCTTGATGCCTTTTGTAATATTATAGATAGCCCTCTAGTTAGAAAATTTTCTTTGAATTAAATCCCTAACAAATAAACGGGATGTGTAGACCGTTATACCTTTTGTAAAACTTACTTTTCAATATTAAAATAGTTGACTTAATTGACTCTTACAAGGTCGTCTCTTTTAGGCTGTCATGTAAAGAGGTCCTTTTTAGTAAAGGAAAAGAGAAATTAAAACAAGAGCAAAACGAAGATAAAAACCTGTGCATAATATTATTATTACTATGAAGCATCAAGTTTATGCAAAATCTGCAATTTAAAGCATGAGCAACAAATTCTGCAGAAGTGTGAATAAGAAACAAATTCTGCAAAAGCATGGATAACTTCACATCGTTATTGAAGTATCAATCATTATTATATTTACTGAAATAAAAAACCTGTGTATGATATTATGCAAAAACACGTTCCCAAAACTGTCTCACAGGTTCTGTTTTTGCCCGGAGATCTATATTTCTAACTGGCTAATTTATATCCTTCACTTTCACACTTGGAATCATCAGAAAAAAAGAAAAGAAAAGAAAAGACCTGCAAATTTATGCTACTTCCCTTAATTTTGTTGAGGTGAGGAAGCCCTCCTAAGAACACCAATTCCTGTCGCAGCAGCCCAACTTTTCCCTTGCAGTTGCTCTTCCAATTGCACTAGCTAAAACCTTCGTAGTTGCACCAGCGAAACTTTTCCCAAATACAACAGTAGCTCCTCTTCCAAATTGCAGTAGATTCCCTCCGAGTTGCATAAGCAAACCCGTGGCCCTCCCACATGCAGTAGTATCTCTGCTTCCAATTGATGTGTCACTACCCCAATCATGAAAACTGTCAAAATAAAAAAAGTTTGATTTGGCTATAGATTTCAATCTTGCTTACCATTTCGATGAAGTTACATTCTTACCTTTTACGTGTTATATTTAATGGGAATTTTTTAACAGAAGGGTCATCCGTAATGGTATGAAAAAGGTCAAGATTATTTGTAATATTAGACATTTGTTTAGGGTCATTCGCAATATTTACCCTAATTTTAAAAAATAAACTAATTTAATTCTTATTGAAATTTAATTTGAATAAAAATTAATTTAATATTTAAATTAAAAATATTAAATACTTGTTGATATTTCTATATAAATAATAAAATAAAATATATGTTATATTAAAATTAATTATTATATAAATTTAAATTAATTATATTCTAAATTTATATAATTTGTTATTTAAGTATTATTAGATTATATTTTATGATATAATAATATTTTATTTTTATATTATTAAATTAATATTTATTTTCATATTTGTGTTATATATTATTTCATGATTTTTTTACAGGTAAACAATAAGATTGATTTTACTAAATATTTAAATATAATTAAAAATTATTATATCATACTATATTTATTATTTTATTTAATTCAATTTAAAAATAAATAAATCTTGTCCTAGCTTAGGACTATAAGTTCCATGGTTGAAGGTGGACTCACAGTGCCAATTTATATTCATATTTAAATTAAAATATTAAACACTTATTGATATTTCTAAATAAATAATAAAATAAAATATATTTTATACTAAAATTAGTTATTTTATAAATTTAAATTATTTCTATTTTAAATTTATAGAAATTGGTATTAAGTATTATTATATTATATATATTTTTATATTATTAAATTAATTTTTTTATATTTATGTTATGTTATTATTTCATCATTTTTTGTAGGTAAACAATAGGATTGATTTTATTAAATATTTGAATATAATTAAAAATTATTATACTATATTATATTTATTATTATATTTAATTTTAAATTAAAAATAAATAAATGTTATCCCAAGTTAGGACTATAAGTCCCATGGTTGAAGGTGGCACTGTGACGGGGGTGTTGCGATTGTAACTTGTCCCATCCCAATCTCCCAAATGTGCGCTAAACATGAGGGTTAAATTGGCATTGTGAATGGGGTATTGGAATTGTCACTTGTCCCATCCCAATCTCCCAAATATGTGTCAAACATGAGGATAGGACTAAGATTAGTCCAGTCCCATATCTAGGCCGCTTCCAGACGCACCCTAAAGGCATTGGGTGACATCTCATTTTGTAAATGTGATCATTTTCTTTTCAATAGAAGTTAGACTTGTGACAAAGGAGTTTAGGGAATTTTCAAAACTTAAGGTAATCTTGTGGATTTGAAAAACTTCAGTGGATGTATGTGGAATTTACCGTTTTCGTTATTTTTTTTTAGTTTATATTATTTCCTCCGATAATATTTGGAGAAAAATCACTTATATACCTTAGGTATGACAATTCTTTCTTGCTGATCGGCTTTGTGTTCAAGGAGTTCTTACTTGAAAATCAGATAAAGGAGAAAGTCTACCATGGCTCCGCTGCATGGTTGACATGCTGTAGCCAACCAATGGTTGGCTAGAAAGGTTTTTGCAGAAAAATAAAATTTTACTATTCATTTCACTTTTTTAGTCAACCATTGGCTGGTTGCACCATATCAATTCAACCATGTGGTGTAGCGGAGGTAGGGTAGACTTTCTGTCGATAAAGAAATGGCTCCTTGACTAATTGTTCAACAGGATTGGGGGCAAACTTAGTGCATTTTCCTTGGGAAGTTTTCTAACTATGAAACACACATATCAATTTTATTTTGAAATTAACAATTTTTTAATAAATAATCTAGCATAATTTTTTACTATTAACATAATAATAGTAATCAATAACGATAATAATAGTAGGGGATTGTTTTTTTTTTTGTCTGAAAAATGAATGGGTTTAAATTAAATTGAAATCTAAATATATTTGAATATATAAATCTACATGATATGTTTGTTTTTTTAATTTCAACATCTGAATTAAAATGTTTGAGATCAATATTTTTACATATATATCCTTATTGTTAGATGTTGTTTTCAATTGTGTTTTTTGATATATTAATAATATTTGTAAAATAATGTTTTAAAAAATTAATATTGAAGTGTCTAAATATTTAAAAATTTATAATTATGCTATAAATTATTTTTTTATAAAATAATAGGAAATAATAACATATAATGTAATTATATATGTAATTATTTAAATATGTATTATCATATAAAAGTCACATATAAAATGTAATAAAAAAATTAGATAGAGATATTTTTGAGAATTAAGGGTGATATAAATCATTCAGACATTTGTATTCAAATAAAAGCTAAATATTTTAGCTTTTCCCATTTATATAAAAATATCTTGAATTAACTCTTAAGTTAAAAAAAAAACATATTAAAAAGATATAAATTCTGAGAACATATTAAATTCAAACTTCAGATAAAAAACAATCGATCTCTAAGTAAATATGCATTCAACTGCAACCACTACAAGAAAAGAGTGTTTTTGTGTCACAAATTTTGTGTCGGTTTCTAAGAGAATGACACATATATAAGTCTGGAAATCGGTCAAACACATATATGTCACACCTAGCAAACAAATGAACCAACTGCTGTGACGTTAATTGAATATGTGACACATATAGTTATTTAAAAAAATAAAAAAGAAATTAGAAAATATAAAAGGAAACCTAATCTATAATCCCTTTCCCCCTCCTTTTTCGACCTTTCCCGCGACAACCCTAAAAAGCCCAACTCTTCCCGCTTGCAAATTTCCGCGACATCCGAAGCAATTCTTGCAATTTCTATCGCTTTCCCGCTCGGTTCTGTCCTCCCGGTTGATTTCTCTCTCGAGTATGTCTTCTCTCTCGATTTCCCTCTCGAATCTGTCTTCCCTCTCAACTTCCCTCTCGATTTCCCACTCAAATCTACTGTCTTGTTTTGAAGCTGCATATATACGATCGAAGCTGCACGAGAAAGCTGCAATCGATTTCTGTCCACCACGATCTGCAGGAGAAAACTGCAGACGTTTGCGTTCTGTCCACCAAGGTCTGCACGACTTCCCTCTCCTTGAAGATCTCTCGGTGCTCTCTCTTTTCGGTAAGATTTCTCTATGTATCTCCTTCGATTTTGATTGTGAATCTGATTTGGGATTCTCCATCTATCTCCTTCGATTTTGATTGTGAATCTAATTTGGGATTCTCTATTTATCTCCTTCGATTTTGATTGTGAATCTGATTTTGGATTTGGGATTTGTGGATCGTTTTTTGATCAGAGATTGTGAATCTGATTGTCAATCGATCGTTTCTAACCTGGGTTTTTAAGGGTTTTCGATTTTTTCGACTCTGATAAAATCTGGAATTTTTGTTTGATAAGTTAAATTGGAAGAAAATGAATGAGATTTTGGTATATTAAAATTTCATCTTTTACTTTTTTTTAAAAAAATTGATTATGCTGGCTTGCAATTTTATGATCAGATTTAATTTTTGAATGATTGAGAATCAGTTGAGTAAAAATCAAACATTTACGAACAAACTTTAAAATCCCAACTCTTCCCGCTTGCAATTTTCCCTCGTCCTTCTTGCAATTCTTGCAAATTCTATCGATTTACCTCTCGATTCTGTCCTCCCGCTCCATTTCCCTCTCGATTCTGTCTTCCCTCTCGATTTCCCTCTCGATTTCCCACTCGAATCTTGTCCTGTTCTTCGGTAATTCCCCCTACTGTCTTGTTTTGCAGCTGCATATATACGACCGAAGGTACACGAGAAAGCTGCAATCGCGTTTTGTCCACCACGATCTACGCGAGAAAACTGCAGTCGTTAGCGTTCTTCGTCACTTGAAGAAAGCGTAAGTGGAAAGTTGTCTTTGTAATTATGGAGAGTGGTTAGATTTGAATTCTGGATGTTTGGGGTTGGTAACGTATAATATTGTTGGACTGATTTTCTAAAACTCTTCTTGGAAGTTTTGATTTTAAACCACCAACATTTATCTATGTGAGATCTAGTCTTTGGTTTTGCTGTTTGTTTCAACCATTATTTTGTTGGTGAGATCTATAAAATTCTCCAATCCTCAGAGAAAAATCATTTCAGAAATAACTTTTTATATCAAAGAGAATCCTACCGAAGAAGCCAAAATTTTTGCCACAGAGGGAAATGGATAATCATCTAAAAGTTGTTATTTTCTATCGAGGAATTTTAAATGAGGAGGATTTGATATAAAAGCTTGTTTGGAGTTCGAAATTTACTGCAATATTGAACCTTATCATTTGGTTACAACTGTTTTATTTTGTGATGTCGAACTTTGGTTTGGGAAAGACTTATTTCACTGCATTTATTTGGTAATGGGGAGAAAAAACTGGAAAATCTTCTGTTGTTGCATAAGCATTTTGTATATAATCAAATAATTTGTCACTTCCAGGGATGAGGAATTAGCAACTGAAGTGGCATGGGTAGTTGTGTATCTCTCAGCCCTCTCAAATATTGCTACCAGTCGGCTGGTGAAGAGTGATGTCCTTAAACTACTTGTAGAAAGATTGGCAACATCAAATAGTTTGCAGCTGCTCATCCCGGTAAGATGCAAATGATTGATCGTCTACATTTTGAGCTATTGAATTAAATAATTTTTTCTGAAAAATCTGTTCGTGCTTATGTTAAAAACGTTGAAATGGTTCATTTTCTTCTGGTTAATTAATTTGCTAAACTTGCCTAAAATCATTATTTAATGTGACTTTGTTTTTTTAAGTCCATTAATTTGTTGACTGGTTAATTTATAAACTTAGGTGCTGCGAAGTTTGGGTAATCTTGTGCCTGGTGATTCAAACACAATTTCTGATATTCTTGTTCGTGGACGTGAAATCACAGGCTAGTTAACTGCTTTCTGCTTGCAAATTTGAGAAATTTTTACTGCATATTACATGTGAAACTCTAACGTAGATAACATTTCGAGAGAAAGTTATAGAGGTTCTTGTAAAATGCTTGAAGAGTGAGCACAGGGTTTTGAAGAAGGTGAGTTGTGATAGGCCCCCAATCAAGTTTACTTATTCTAGGCGAAACAAGTTAAATAAGCAAAGGGTAGAGGAGGGAATTGAGTGAGTTAGCAGTGAATAAGCAAAGGGTAGAGGAGGGAATTGAGTGAGTCAGCAGTGATGGGGCCACGGGTATGGGACTGTTGTGAGTTGGTTATTGCTTAGGGAAAAGTGAAGTTAGTTAGAGAAAATATAGGGGAGAGAAGGGGGAGGGAAATCAGTCAGGAATTGTGTAGCATATCTCTTGGGAGAGCTAGCAGACCTCTCGAAGAGTCTGCCACCTTCACTTGTATCAAGAATCCATTCTAATGAATTGAAGAATTTCCAGAAATTCCTATCTTAATCTAGCTTCATACTCTGATTCAGTGTTCTATGTTGTGTGTGAGTTGTGTGCGGTTTGAGAAGGAGCAGAGATTATAACAAGTTGTTATCACTATTATTACTTTTTTTTTTCGGGTCTAATTCTCCTCTACTACCATTCTTACTGGAAGATTGTTCTTATATACAGGAAGCGGCTTGGGTGCTATCTAATATTGCTACTGGTTCCATAGAACACAAGCAGTTGATATATTCTAGTGAGGCTCTGGTATTGTTACTTCATCTTCTTTCAACATCACCATTTGATATAAGAAAGGAAGTAGCATAGAAGATTCACTGGGCAACCTTTGTGTTGACCTAACAGAAGGAGATGGAAAGCCAAAATTGATTCAAGAACACTTGGTTTTCCTTGTTGGAAGAGGCTGCCTTCCTGGTTTCATCGATTTGGTTAGGTCTGCTGATATCGAGGCTGCCAGACTAGGCCTTCAATTCATAGAGCTCGTAAGCAAATATAGAAATTTTTTAATTCTTAAATTCAAGTTATTATGTTTCTACTGATTTATGATTTGTTTATTTTGCATTACTACATAGTTTAGATGTTCTAAATTGCATACTGTCGAGAAAAGTTCAGGGTTGTTTGTTTCCAAAATTCAGTAAGATTATGTGGCGATTTTGTTTTTTTTTTAATTAATTCTGAAAATCATGTGGTCGATATTGATTTATAATGCATTGGTAAATACGCATTTTTAGAAGTTGAAAGCCACAAGGCCATGGTTTTCTTTTTAAATTTTTTCATACTCATGTGCATCATTTTGTGAGTTAATGAATTTGGATAGTGCCAATGGGCATTTACTGAAGAATAAGTCCTTTTCCTTGCTGCATTGTATTAGTCAATCAAGGTACAGTTTTGGTTTTGATGATGAATTAAAAAACAGAATCTTATTCTGCTAAGGCAGTACACAACTGAACAAGGTTTGATCATGATACTAGATATTCTTTATATGAAAGTTGCAATGGAAGTATGTTACTTAAAAGAAGGCGAGTAGTGAACTCATATATATTATTATAGTAGAAAACAAAGAAATCTCTTAGTTTGGTCCAAATCTCTTAGTTAATTAATTTGCAAAACTTGCCTAAAATCATTATTTAATGTGACTTTGTTTTTTTAAGTCCATTAATTTGTTGGCTGGTTAATTTATAAACTTAGGTGCTGCGAAGTTTGGGTAATCTTGTGGCTGGTGATTCAAACACAATTTCTGATATTCTTGTTCATGGACGTGAAATCGCAGGCTAGTTAACTGCTTTCTACTTGCAAATTTGAGAAATTTTTACTGCATATTACATGTGAAACTCTAACGTAGATAACATTTCCAGAGAAAGTTATAGAGGTTCTTGTAAACTGCTTGGAGAGTGAGCACAGGGTTTTGAAGAAGGTGAGTTGTTATCACTATTATTACTTTTTTTTTTTGGGTCTAATTCTCCTCTACTACCATTCTTACTGGAAGATTTGCTTTATATACAGGAAGCGGCTTGGGTGCTATCTAATATTGCTGCTGGTTCCATAGAACACAAGCAGTTGTTATATTCTAGTAAGGCTCTGGTATTGTTACTTCATCTTCTTTCAACATCACCATTTGATATAAGAAAGGAAATAGCATAGAAGATTCACTGGTGTCACAGCCCGCCCAATTTGCTTGCTAGAGTGGCCCAAAATCTACACAAAGGCTTGACCTTGTTTCTAGAAAGCCTACAAGCCCAAGCCCATTTTCTAGAAACTCTAGCAAAGTCAAATATGTAATACTCTCACATGTAAATATACATTGTCAAAGGTAGTTCACCTACCACACCTAATTTAGGTAGGACTCATTTATGGCCATTGGATGTATTGAATCCTAGCCATTCATTTGGGAGGTGGATTAGTATAAATACCCCTCCAAGGCTCATTTGTAAGTATCCAAGCTAATCCAAGCAAATATAATACAAAGCATTGTAAGAGTTCTCTTGTGTAATATAAAGCTCTTTTGCATTTACAACACTTGCCTCTAAGTTCCATCTCTTCTTCTAGCCTCTAAAGCTCTTTTGGCTCAACGGTCCTAACTTCTCCTTGAGTAAGAAGCAAACTTCAAGGCTTACTTAGCAACTTTCGGGTTCAAGTTGTCTAAGTGCCGCACGAGCAGCTGCGCTAAACTCTAAGCTCGTGATAGTTGGTATCAGAGCACGGTTCGAGCACAAGAGCAAATGGCATCCGACATGGAGATGAATGTGGAGGAGCAAGTCCGCGGACGTGAGGAACAACCTCAACCTCAACCACGCCCACAAGGAAAACGAGGTAAGTCCAAAGCTCTCTCCTCGGAATCCTTAGAGCCTCGTGTTGCTAGCATAGAGCAATCTCTCTCGAGTATGGACAATGATATCGAGGGCCTCTCCGATCGTCTCGAAGACCTAGAGACGGATTATGGAGAAATCACCCAAGCAACAAAGTCCACAATACTCGAATTTAGTGAAAACCTCACACGAGAGCTCGCTAGCTTACGAAGCTTTGTGGAGCATGAGTTTCGTGCCATTCGTGCGGAAGTGGAGGAATCACGCACGGAATGGGAGAAACACCGTTGCGAACGTGCTAGCCCTTCTTACTCAAGTCCTAGTGGGCTAAGCAACATGCAAGTGCCAACTCCCGCTACATACCATGGCACTCGCAACGCCACGGAAGTAGAAAACTTCCTATTTGGCTTGGAGCAATATTTCGAGGCGAAAGGTGTCTATGACGAGGCTTCAAGAATAGGCATTGCGCCTACTTTCCTTCGTGATGCAGCCCAATTGTGGTGGCGTCGTAAGCATGGCGACGCAGGCAAAGGCATCGTCATCCTCCGCACATGGGAGGACTTCAAGAGAGAGCTACGGAAGCATTTCTCTCCAAGCAATACGGAAAAGGAGGCAAGAGGTCGCCTCCGCCGTTTGAAGCAAAGCGGTACCATTCGCGAGTACATCAAAGATTTCACCACAATCATCATTGAAATTGAAGGTATGTCCGAAAAGACTCTCTCTTCTACTTCCTTGATGGCTTAAAAGATTGGGCAAGGGTTGAGCTTGAGAAGCGTGGCGTGCAAAACCTTGATGACGCCATAGCCATAGCCGAATCCCTCGTCGACTACACATCCCAATCAAAAGAAAGGAAGACCAACCATAGCAAAGGTGGGCGAGAACGAAACACCAAGAAAGGACATGACCGAAGGGATGGTGGTGCGCGCAAGGCTTTCGGAGGGGACAAACGAGACACGCCTAACAAAGGTAAGTTCGAAGCCCCTAAACCTAAAAGTCCTTGCTTTATATGTGATGGTCCTCATTGGGTTCGGGATAGCCCAAAGAGGAAGACTCTCAACGCCCTTGCCGCTCAACATGAGGGCGTAAACAATGAAGAGCCACAAGCGGGGATGGGTTCTGTCTGCACAATTGGCGCACTCAAAAGACCCACACCTATGCAAAAGGGTCTTATGTATGTGAGCGCCACAATCAATGGCAATGACGTGCGTGCGATGCTTGACACGGGAGCCATGCACAACTTCATTTCGGAAGACGAGGCCAAACGGCTAGGCCTCAAATACACCAACGGAGGTGGCACCATCAAGGCGGTAAACTCACCCGCCAAAGCAATCTTGGGAGTGTCGAAGGCAACAACGGTTCAACTTGGCACATGGAACGGTAAGCTTGATTTCTTCATTGTTCCCATGGATGATTTTCAAGTAGTGCTTGGCATGGAATTCTTCGACCAAGTCCATGCTTTCCCCATACCATCTTCCAACTCCCTCAACATACTCGACGGGATTCATTCATGCATGGTGATGGCGGAGCGTGCAACAAAAGTTGAAGGCAAAATGCTCTCCGCACTACATTTCAAACGGGGAATGAAGAAGGATCCAAGTTTCCTTGCCACCGTTCGAGAACTAAACGATGGAGAGGACGTTGCCATTGCCAAGGACCCAACGCTAAGGAAAATTCAAGCCATCCTTGAGAAATACAAGGATGTCATGCCCTAAGAACTTCCAAAGAAGTTGCCTCCACGACGGGAAGTGGATCATGGATCGAGTTGGAGCCCGGTGCAAAGCCTCCAGCAATGGCGCCTTATCGCATGGCGCCACCCGAACTTTTTTTTTTTTTTTTTTTTTTTTTTTTTTTTTTTTTGTTTCTTTTTTTTTTTTTTTTTTTTTTTTTTTTTTTTTTTTTTTTTTTTTTTTTTTTTTTTTTTTTTTTTTTATTTTTTTTTTTTTCTTTTCTTTTTTTTTTTTTTTGTGGTTTTTTTTTTTTTATTTTGTTTTTTTTTTTGTTTGGGGGGGGGGGGGGGGGGGGGGGGGGGGGTTTTTTTTTTGTTGTTTTTTTGCGGAGTTGAAGAAGCAACTCCAAGACTTACTTGATGCGGGTTACATCCAGCCCTCCAAAGCTCCATATGGTGCACCCGTCCTCTTCCAAAAGAAGAAGGATGGATGTCTCCGCATGTGCATCGACTATCGGGCACTCAACAAGGTAACAATCAAAAACAAGTACCCAATACCTTTGATTGCGAAATTGTTCGACGAACTTGGGAAGGCTCGATACTTCACCAAGCTTGATTTGAGATCGGGGTACTATCAAGTGCGCATCGCAAAGGGTGACGAACCAAAGACCGCGTGTGTAACAAGGTACGGTGCTTATGAATTTCTTGTTATGCCATTCGGTCTCACCAATGCACCCGCCACCTTTTGTACTCTCATGAACAAGCTCTTTCATCCCTATCTTGATCGGTTCATGGTAGTCTACTTGGATGACATTGTCGTCTATAGCACAACTCTTGAAGACCATGTGCGACATCTCCAACAAGTCTTCCAAGTCCTCCGCGACAACGAGCTTTATGTCAAGAAAGAAAAATGCTCTTTTGCACAACAAGAGGTAGAATTTCTTGGCCCTCGAATTCGGGATGGGAAGCTTATGATGGATCAAGCGAAGGTGAAGGCCATTCAAGAATGGGAGCCTCCAACCAAGGTACCCGAACTTAGATCTTTTCTTGGGCTGGTTAATTATTATCGGCGGTTTATCATGGGCTATTCAGCCAAAGCCGCCCCACTCACGGATCTTCTCAAGAAGAACCGTTCATGGCATTGGTCCGAAGAATGCCAACGTGCCTTCGAAGAATTGAAGAAGGCCATATGTACAGAACCGGTAATGGTGCTACCCGACCACACAAAGCCATTTGAGGTACACACGGATGCTTCCGACTTTGCCATAGGGGGAGTTCTCATGCAAGAAGGGCACCCTATTGCATATGAGAGCCGCAAGCTCAATGATACGGAGCGGCAATATACGGTCCAAGAAAAAGAGATGACCGCCATCATCCATTGCCTACGGGTTTGGCGACACTACTTGCTTGGTTCCCACTTTGTCATCAAAACCGACAATGTGGCAACAAGCTATTTCCAAACTCAAAAGAAGCTCAGCCCCAAGCAAGCAAGATGGCAAGATTTCTTGGCCGAGTTCGACTATAGGCTCGAGTATAAAGCGGGCAAGGCAAACGTTGTGGCTGATGCCCTAAGTCGCAAGGCGGAACTTGCCACCCTAAGTGCAAGTCGTCCACAAAGTGTGCTCATTAACCGCATCAAACAAGGCCTAGAGCACGATCCCTTAGCCAAAAATCTCTTGAAGTTGGCAAGTGAGGGGAAGACACGGCGCTTTTGGCTTGATGAAGGCCTACTCCTCACAACCGGGAATCGCTTGTTTGTGCCAAGACATGGGAACTTGCGGAAAGAAATCATCAAGGAGTGCCACGACTCTAAGTGGGCTGGTCACCCAGGTATGGCACGAACCCTTGCGCTCGTGCAAGATTCTTATTATTGGCCTCAAATGCGGGAAGACGTGGAAGGCTATGTCAGAACTTGCCTTGTGTGCCAACAAGACAAGGTTGAGCACCGACGTCCAACAGGTTTGCTAGAACCCCTACCAATTGCGGAAAGGCCATGGCAAAGTGTGTCAATGGACTTCATCGTGGCCTTGCCAAAATCCGAAGGGTACGGGAGCATCATGGTGGTAGTCGATCGCTTTAGCAAATACGACACCTTCATACTCGTTTCTACGGATTGCACAGCGGACGAAGCCGCTCGAGCATTCCTCAAACATGTAGTGAAGCTTTGGGGAGTTCCACAAAACATTGTAAGTGATCGTGACCCTCGCTTCACCGGTCGATTTTGGGGAGAACTCTTCAAATTATTGGGGACGGATTTGAACTTCTCAACAAGCTTCCATCCCCAATCCGATGGGCAAACCGAGCGCATCAATGCCTTGCTTGAGTTGTACTTAAGGCATTACGTGAGCGCTCATCAACATGATTGGGCAAAGTTGCTTGATGTTGCCCAATTCTCTTATAACCTCCAAAGGAGCGAGGCAACGAGCAAGAGTCCCTTTGAGATTGTGACGGGACAACAACCAATAACTCCACATGCCATAGCCTCGACATATGGAGGAAAGAGCCCCGCGGCCTACAAGCTTGCAAAAGAGTGGCACGAACAAGCCGACATTACACGTGCATGCTTGGACAAGGCCGCCAAAAAGATGAAGAAATGGGCGGATACAAAGAGACGGAACCTCACATTTCAAGAGGGGGACTTGGTACTCGTCAAGCTCCTACCCCAACAATTCAAATCACTTCGTAAAGTACACAAGGGGTTGGTGCGAAAATACGAGGGTCCTTTCCCAATTATCAAACGAGTGGGTGAAGTCTCTTACAAGGTACACTTGCCCCCTAATCTCAAGATCCATCCGGTCTTTCATGTGAGCTTCCTCAAGCCCTATCATGAGGATAAGGAGGATCCAAGTCGAAGCGAGTCCAAACGAGCACCCACAGCCGTCGTCACCTCATTCGACAAGGACATGGAGTACATCCTTGCGGATCGAGTGATTCGAAGGAGAGGAGTTCCACCATACACCGAATACTTGGTGAAGTGGAAAAACCTTCCGGACAGCGAGGCGAGTTGGGAACGCGAAGATCTCTTGTGGCAATTTGGAGAACACATCCAACGCTACAAGGACGAGAGCGCGCCGAGGACGTCGCGGAAATAGGCGGGGGAGGATGTCACAACCCGCCCAATTTGCTTGCTAGAGTGGCCCAAAATCTACACAAAGGCTTGGCCTTGTTTCTAGAAAGCCTACAAGCCCAAGCCCATTTTCTAGAAACTCTAGCAAAGTCAAATATGTAATACTCTCACATGTAAATATACATTGTCAAAGGTAGTTCACCTACCACACCTAATTTAGGTAGGACTCATTTATGGCCATTGGATGTATTGAATCCTAGCCATTCATTTGGGAGGTGGATTAGTATAAATATCCCTCCAAGGCTCATTTGTAAGTATCCAAGCTAATCCAAGCAAATATAATACAAAGCACTGTAAGAGTTCTCTTGTGTAATATAAAGCTCTTTTGCATTTACAACACTTGCCTCTAAGTTCCATCTCTTCTTCTAGCCTCTAAAGCTCTTTTGGCTCAACGGTCCTAAATTCTCCTTGAGCGAGAAGCAAACTTCAAGGCTTACTTAGCAACTTTCGGGTTCAAATTGTCTAAGTGCCGCACGAGCAGCTGCGCTAAACTCTAAGCTCGTGACACTGGGCAACCTTTGTGTTCGCCTAACAGAAGGAGATGGAAAGCCAAAATTGATTCAAGAACACTTGGTTTTCCTTGTTGGAAGAGGCTACCTTCCTGGTTTCATCGATTTGGTTAGGTCTGCTGATATTGAGGCTGCCAGACTAGGCCTTCAATTCATAGAGCTCGTAAGCAAATATAGAAATTTTTTAATTCTTAAAAATTCAAGTTATTATGTTTCTACTGATTTATGATTTGTTGATTTTTCATTACTACATAGTTTAGACGTTCTAAATTGCATACTCCCGAGAAAAGTTCAGGGTTGTTTGTTTTCAAAATTTAGTAAGATTATGTGGCGATGTTGTTTTTTTAATTAATTCTGAAAATCATGTGGTCGATATTGATTTATAATGCATTGGTAAATACGCATTTTTAGAAGTTGAAAGCACACAAGGCCATGGTTTTCTTTTTAAATTTTTTCATACTCATGTGCATCATTTTGGGAGTTAATGAATTTGGATAGTGCCAATGGGCATTTACTGAAGAATAAGTCCTTTTCCTTGCTGCATTATATTAGTCAGTCAAGGCACAGTTTTGGTTTTGATGATGAATGAAAAAACAGAATCTTATTCTGCTAAGGCAGTAAACAACTGAACAAGGTTTGATCATGATAGTAGATATTCTTTATATGAAAGTTGCAATGGAAGTCTGTTACTTAAAAGAAGGCGAGTAGTGAACTCATATATATTATTATAGTAGAAAACAAAGGAATCTCTTAGTTTGGTCCAAATGCAAGCCAACACTCTCCACCAACCCCAACTGACATAATGGCACAACACACTCAATAAGAGATGACTTGTTGGGACACTATTTTTTTTTTCTCTTTAAACTTCCAAGTCGTACCAATTACCTCTTGGATACTCTACTACCTTTCTCGGGATGTGACGTTGTCAAACTATATTCTCTTCTATTCTCTTTAAAAGGAATAGCCCGGATGGGGACCCTGAAAAAAGTTTTGCTTTTTCAGTGCTTTTGAGCACTCGGCAAAGATGTAGGCCTTCCCACCTGTTTTGTTAGGAAATTATTACACCATTAGACATCTTTGCTTGAACTTAAAAGTTAGTAGGATATTTGCTTCAACACTGAACAGATTTTTCATATATACAAAAAAGAAAAAGAAAAAAAGAAAAAGAAAAAGAAAAAGAAGAATGAATGCTAGTGTTTTATGACATGATTGTAGTAGTACTAGTGAATCTCTGTTAAGCATATTTTTGCAGCATCAAAAACAAAATCCAAAAGTGGGATGATTTGTAATACATAGTGCCCAGCCCTAAATCAATAAAGCATCTTCTTGTAATAAGATTGTCAATCACCATCTATATTGTTTCAATTACTGTGAGAACATACTTTTGCTGTCATTGCCGTGGAGTCCATCTTTTTCTTAAAAGATCCAAAACCAAAATAAATCTGGATTGTCTCTGCCCCCCATTTCTAATCTGATTTAAGTCCTCGACCAGACCCACCAACAAATAATGGTACAGACAAGAGGAAAGTAAGAGATCTTTTAGTGGATAACTAAGAGGATGGAACTGTGTTTGTCCTAATTGGGTTACACACTCACCCCCTCTCTCTCTCTCTCTCTCTCTAACTATGGTTGTGCATAGATCCATCGTTGTTGGGTCTGTCAATATCATGGGATTTGCTCCTGTTGAGAAACTTCATTTGCCCCACATTTTTTATCTGCATGTTATTGTGACAACTCCACATCATGTTAGTTGCCTGTAGTGATGGTCCTTGTTGTCCCCTCTCTTTTCCAATTCTCCACCCATTTTTCTTTGTCTTCTTCTGATCATACCATTTCAAAGTAGGACCTTGCTAAGTGCTTTTACTCTTTAGCTTGGTTGCAACAGTGTTCATCTTTTCCTCTGTTTTCTTAGCTTCTTATTTTATTTCAGGTTACAACTCTCAATCTACTCTCAATCTTGTAGACAGCATAAGTGTTAAGGGCAGGTAATATTCAACTCTCAAAGAATCATGCATGCTTTAAACAAAATGAGTGATGATTATGTAAATGTTAGACTGCATGGCAAAGACTTCTAATCCTGAAGATATGAAAATGCTTTAACACACTATAGAACTTACACAATTGAATTGTAGTTATTACGGTTGTAACACTAACTGTCAGTGGTAGAATTTGTTCATCACAATAGGATTTTACTTCAAGATCAGCCATTACAATTCTTGTTTCAAATTTCTTTTTCTATAGTCCATTTTCAGTGTCTATATATTAATTCTAAATTGATTAAATTTCATTCTACAGGTAATTACAGCTTGCAATTGGTGGACATTGGGCATCAATTTGAGGTACATTGAATTTTTTGAAGAAACGCCTAATTATTTAGATGATTAATTATTTTCTATACAGCACTTGATAGAAATAATTTAACTTCGATCAAACTGATTATAGGTGATACTTTTGCAGAAATAATATCTTTTAATAATTGAATTACTGTGGATGAATTTGTGGTGAATGATTTCATGGATTATATGCATGCTTTATTGTGATGGCTGTCTACTATTTGTTGCTTGCTTGTTTAATAATAATTAATATCACATTTTTTCCATATTTTAAAGCTAAATCCTCTTATTAGATTTTAACTTTTAGTACCTTTTATAGAAATTAGACCACGTACATATTGCACGTTTCCAAAAAATGGGGAAAAACATTCACGTTATTCTTCGAAAGTATATCGGCTGGAAACCTCGACATATATTCCAGTGGTGAACCTGAATAGGCACTATACTGGTCTGTACTGAGGTGTAAACAACGCCACGTACTTTGAAGATAATAAATAACCTATTCAAATATTTTAAAGCTAAATCCTTCTATTAAATATTAAATTGAATATTGTATAAGATTACTAAAGTGAATATTATATGAACAGGTTTTTTCTTTATTTCGCTTGATGGATAAATCTTGGATTTGGAAAGATAGATTGTCTAAGGAGTATTCGGATGGGGTGAATAACTTCTTACAGTTTGCAACTACACACTGTAATAACTCAAACCTTATGAAATGCCCTTGCAAATCCTGTCAATGTTTTGCCTTCCACACCCAAGAGGAAATTAGAGCCCATTTATTTAGGAAAGGGTTTGACACTAAGTACGACACTTGGATTTGGCATGGGGAGCCAACTTCGGTTAATCCACCCAAAACCATAAACTCATCATTTGCTGAATGTTCTGAAGACAATCATCCATACGCTACATTTGATATGGTCAATGATGCATTCAAATATAATGAGGATGACCTTAAATGTTTTGATAAGTTACTTGAAGATGCTGAGAAGCCCTTGTACCCAGGATGCACATCACACACAAAACTTTCTGCCTTAATGAAACTATACAATATTAAAGGAAAATATGGTTGGTCTGACAAAAGTTTCTCCGAGTTACTTGACCTCCTATCCGATATGTTACCACCCAATAACGAGATGCCTACATCCATGTACGAAGCTAAGAAAACCATGGTTTCTCTAGGTTTGTCTTACGAAAAAATACATGCATTCCCTAATGATTGCATTTTATATAGAAAAGAGTATGCATCCGAATCAAGTTGTCCTACATGTGGCTTGTCGAGATGGAAAGTAACACGTAAGACATCTAAACCTAAGAAAGGCATTCCAGCAAAAGTTGTGTGGTACTTTCCTCCCATTCCAAGATTTAAGAGGTTATTTCAATCTTCTAAAATTGCCCAAAAGCTTACATGGCATGCCAAGGGTAGAGTTAATGATGGTAAACTTAGACACCTAGCAAACACACCTGCTTGGAAACTTGTTGACCGTATGTGGCCTGATTTTAGTGTTGAACATAGAAATCTCCGATTAGCTATATCAGCTGATGGGTTTAATCCACATAGTAGCCTAAGTAGTACTTATAGTTGTTGGCCTGTGGTAATGGTTATGTATAATCTTCCTCCATGGTTATGCATGCAAAAGCGATTCATGATGTTGTCTCTCTTGATATCGGGTCCGCGTCAACCAGGAAATGACATTGATGTTTATTTGGCTCCTTTAATTGATGACTTGAACATGCTTTGGGAAGAAGGTGTTCAAGTGTATGATGCCTATAAGCAAGAACTGTTTAACCTTCGAGCAGTATTGTTGTGGACAATTAATGACTTTCCTGCTTATGGCAATCTCTCTGGTTACTCTGTAAAAGGTTATTATGCTTGTCCAATTTGTGAGGAAGGAACATCATCATGTAGTTTGAAACATGGGAAGAAAAATGTGTACATGGGTCATAGGCGATTTCTCCCAAAAAACCATCCTTTCAGAAAATTGAAAAAGGCTTTCAATGGGCATCAAGAATTTGATGTTGCCCCAAGACCACTAACGGGAGAGCAAATACTACAAAAACAAGATAGGGTAGAATACACTTGGGGGAAGAATAAGGATAAAAAAAGAAAAAAGGTTGAACTCAATGAAAATGTGTGTTGGAAGAAAAAATCCCTTTTCTTTACTCTCCCGTATTGGAAACATTTATATGTCCGTCACAATCTAGATGTGATGCACATTGAAAAGAATGTATGTGAGAGCATTTACGGCACATTGTTGAACATTCCTGGGAAGACAACAGATAGTCTAAACACTAGAATGGATCTTGTGCACATGGGTTTACGAAAGGAGTTACAACCGAAGGTTGTAAACAACCGGGCGTACTTGCCTCCTGCTTGCTACTCCTTAAGTAAGAAAGAGAAGCAGATTTTTTGTCAAACTTTGTATGACCTTCGCGTCCCATTCGGATATTGTTCAAACTTTAAGAATCTTGTGTCATTGGATGATCTAAAGCTCGTTGGTTTGAAGTCTCATGATTGTCACGCCCTTATGCAACAACTTTTGCCCTTGGCCATTAGGTCAATTTTGCCTAAGCATGTTCAATGTGCTATTACACGGTTTTGTATGTTCTTTAATGATATTTGTACCAAAGTTGTTGATGTGCCTAAATTAAACCAAATAGAAAGTGATCTAGTGGTTACGTTGTGCTTGCTA